>JAAWXA010000002.1:52175643-52434013 GCA_038090715.1 Florisuga fusca
ATAAAGATATTAAACAGAACTGGGCCCAACACTGATCCCTGGGGGACACCACTAGTGACCGGCCGCCAATTGGATCAGCACCATTCAGCACCACTCTCTGGGGGCCTCCAGCAGTTCCTAACCCAGCACAGGGTGCTCCTGTCCAAGCTGTGGGCTGACAGCTTTGTCAGGAGAATGCTGTGGGAGACGGTGTCAAAGGCTTTGCTTAAATCCAGGTAGGCACCATCCACCGCCTTCCCCTCATCCACCAGGCGGGTCACCTGACCATAAAAGGAGATCAGGTTGGTCAGACAGGACCTGCCCTTCCTAAACCCGTGCTGGCTGGGTCTGATCCCCTGTCCGTCCTGTAGGAGTTGTGTGATTGGCCCCAGGATGATCTGATCCATAGTCCTGCCAGGCACTGAGGTCAGGCTGACAGTCCTGGAGCTCCCTGGGTCCTCCTTCCGGCCCTTTTTGTGGATTGGTGTCACATTCACCAACTTCTGTTCATCTGGGACCTTCCCAGTGAGCCAGGACTGTTGGCAAATGATGGAGAGAGGCTTGGAGAGCTCTTCTGCCAGCTCCCTCATCACCCTTGGGTGGACCCCTCTGGTCCGATAGACTTGGGAGGATCCAAGTGGCTCAACAGGTCACAGACTGTTCCCTCCAGGATTACAGGGGAGCTACTGATCTTCTTATTCCTCTCTACAACCCCTAGAAGCCAGCTGTCCTCGGGACAACCTGTCTTACTGTTGAAAACTGAGGTAAAGAAAGTGTTAAATACCTCAACGTTTTCCTCATCTTTGGTAATTGTGTTTCCCCCCATGTCCAACAAAGAATGAAGGTTTTCCCTGCCCCCTCCTTTTGCTCTTGATGTACCTGTAGAAAGACTTTTTGTTATCCTTAACAGAAGTGGCAAGATTCAGTTCAAATTGTGCCTTCATGTCTCTAATTTTCTTTCTACATGACCTAACTTTTCTACAAGACCTACTCTTCCTGAGTATCCAGACCAATTTTCCATAGTTTGTAAGCTCTCTTTTTTACCCTAATTTCCTCCAAAATCTCCCTGTTCAGCCAGACTGGTTGTCTTCCCCTCTGAATTGCTTTTTGGCACACAGGAACAGTCTGTTCCCGTGCATTCAAGACTTGCTCCTTGAAATATGCCCATCCCTCCTTGACCCATTTGTTTTCAAGGGTTGTTTCCCAGGGTACACTCTGAACTAGCCTTATGAATAGGTTGAAATCTGCCCTCCAGAATTCCAGCGTACTCAGCATTTTGCTCATTCCTTTCTTTTTTCACCTTTGCCATTGGAGTGGCTTTTCTGGGTGTTGTTCAACCCATTTCAGTCATGGAGGGGTGGGTTAGATTGAAAAATCAAAGTGTTTGTTGAGGCTGTCTGAGCTGAAATGAGATGGTGAATGAGAGGAATGAGTCTTCTGTGGCAGCTGGGGACAGGGATGAGAAAAGGCAACAATAGACAATTATATTGCTGCAGATGTTTGCAGAGCACAAAGACAAAATCTGAGCAGAGCACAAAGTCTACTGGCCCCAAGAGAAACTTGTGGATCATCATCTTCTGAAACTTGTTGCCTTCTTTATCTGAATATCAGGGTGTTGGGGAAGACTGTAAATTGCATCCACCAGCTCCAGTCATGGCCTGTGACTCCATTCAGGTTGCACTGTAGACATCAAAGGAAATGGAATATGGAATATGGAAATGTTCTTGTGGTTCAAATGATAGGCACCAAATGTTTGGGGCGTCTGCATTTCAGGAGTTCCTATTCCAGGCACAGGGTTTATCATCAAGCAGCTCATGGAGATACAGCCCCAGTGCAGAGAGCTCCCTGTAAGGTGTAGGCTTCATTTAGCCTTGCAGTTTGTTTGGCTTACACAGTGCTCTGGAGTAGGACATTTGTTCCCTCTTTGTATGGGTGGGTTTGGGAGAGATAAATAAGGATCACTGCCAAGAAAAATCAACCTGTATTCTGATAAACTGAACTGGATATAGACATTACTGGTCTCTTTTAAAGCATTTTACTGGGTAGGTGCCAAAGGCAGTGAGCTTCAGAGCTTTTTGGAAAGCAGGTGAGCATTAGAAATAGAGGAAAGCATTGAAAAGAGATGTCCAAATCCTGTCCAGTTCTGTAGCTAATACTCAACAGCTAAGCAACAAAGTTACTTTAGGGAAACTGGTACACGTGAAAAAAAATATAAAAAAAATCTTGCACGTGAACATCTCCTTCCAGTTTAAGTAGTTTGCTTTCAGTGAGCAGAATCACTTCAAACCTATGTTTATTTTTCTCCTGTCTACAGAAGTAACCTATTTTTCTCATTTAAATCCTGAGCTAGAAAAAATAGTCTTTCTAATACAATACCTCATAAACACATTCTACTGAGAGCCAATTTTCCTCTCCCCCCTTCCTTTTAATCACCTTCCCAGTGCAATAGGAATGTAATGGTTTGTCGTTTTTTTTTCAGCTAGAGATACTTTTTCATCCTAAATTACAATTTAACTGTTGTATTGGAACTAAAAGTGACAGGACACTTTCTTTTAAAGACACTATCCACACTAAGGAACAGCTTTAAAGGAAGCCAAGACCTATCAGTTTTGTTGGGAAAATTTTATTAGTGTTTTGGGGTTTTTTTTGTTGTTTTTTTGTTTTGTTTTTTTTTAATGAAAAGCACCCCTGCAAGATTTGCTTCTCTGAAGTCCTTGCTGGTATGCCTGTTCTGAGGCACTGGTGGCTGGGCTTGTAAATCACAGGAAAAAAGTGAAGAACTGTCACCACCAGGCCAAATGAAATCCAGTTTCCTAGGATGTGCATCTCATGGTGGTTTGTGAGCTCTGTATGTTATTCTTTCCTACAGCTGCAATTTCAGGAAGACTTTCTTCCTCCTTGCCCCATATTGATTCTCTAGTGCTCAGTGAGAGTCGAGCTTACTGCAGCCTTTTTCTCACCTAGGATTCTAATCTGCTTTCTGTCCAGGCTATTTTCATTAAACCTGTAGCTATCTGTGAGGTCTCATCTCCTCTGTCAGCTTTGTTTGAAACTGTCCAAAGTATTAAATTATTTAGGTTAAAATTGTATGAAATAAAATAAGCAAGTAAATAAGGTAGGTATGAAGTAAATAAAGAAAGCAAGCATGAAATGGTTTTTTTCTTTCTAATACCAAGCTAACATGGTTATGTAAACATTTAAATACACACAGAACTGATTGCTTACCTGACACTAGGCTGGAGATGATGGCTTTGTGTATAAGCACATTCACTTTTCGATATTGCAGAATTACAATATGTTGATATAATTAAATAGAAAAAAATCCAGTTGTGCACAATCGAAAATGAAATAACTATGCCATGAGATTCTGTGAAAGTGGACATTACCTTCCTGCCTTCAAAAAACATGAATGATAACATATCAAAGAGGATTTTAATTAGCTTTAGCTAATAATTAGATATAATTATTTCAAATTGCTTCAGTAAAATAGTCTTAGACTCAAAATTTATCTCTTAAAAAGTGTTAACTTGTTTAAAATGGTCAGGTTTCAATTTTAGCATGAGATTCAAGCAATTTCCAGACGTAAATGTAACTTGTCATATTCTGTTCTTCAGTTGATGTCTGAGGCCACAGGACCTGCTTTTGATATCACACCTTTAACCACAGCAGAAGAAAGTACATTATAAATAATACAGACTCCTCACAAGCTTGTTGTACAGTGCCTGCATGCTCCACTGATACCAAGCGATTGATAGGCTTTTTATTACCATGTACAGCTGTTCTAACACATCTTAAGTTTTTTTTTTTTGAGACTTGGCTGTGAATTTTGTCTTTTCCTTTCTCAGATGTGGTCTTTATTACATATTGTCTGTTGAGTAATTTCTTTGAAGATATCCTGACCTGTAAAGTGCATATGCCAATGTCAGTTTTTGATTCCTGGTCTTTGTGTTCCTCACTCTAGGTGTATGGACCACCTGGTGAGCTTTGATCCCCAGACTAGCTGGTAAATCTTAGAACTAGGTTGCTGATGCACCTGCTTGGGATTAGATATTCAGAAGGCACAAAATAAAATGGTAGTGCTTTAAGTTCTCCTTATTAGTGGTCAGTATGTCAATTTGTTAGAGAGAGTTCAGAAAGAAGAATTTGAAATGCAGTGGAACAATAGGGAGTGTTTGAAAAATATTTCATGGATCATGCTCTTTTATTTATCCTGTTTCCCCAAATTTCCTCCTGTACTGCCCCTAGTTACCTTTAGCAGCAAGTGTTTCTGGCAGCCATCTGCCAAGACAGAGAAAGCAGCTGTATTGGCTTGAGAAGTATGCACATACCTTTCTTGTTGAGATATAGTCTCCTCTGAGTTGTTTGTGTTTCAAAAATAATATAGGACATACTGAGACTTACTGATGGATGAACTAGAAAAAGTGATAAATATGAGTATTGATTCACAAATGTCTAGGGTAAGCCCAATCCTGTGAATCCTGCACGTCACTAAATGTATCTAAGTACATTTATGTACTTTAGTATGTACTTTAGTACAGTATGAAAGTAGCACCAAAACATCAGTAATACTCTTTGGGCAAATAAAGTTATCTACATTGTGAACTCGCAAGATGAGTCCTTTCAGTTTCCACAAGTAGTAACTGACAATAGCTGTTGGTAGTAAAGAAATAACAGCTTCTCCTCATGTAGATTAACCTGGATGAATTCAGGGGTAATTTTGGGGAAAGTTTCATACTTCTCTGTTTAGGAACATGTAATTGAACTGAAAATGTCAAAAGGACAGATGTAAGATGGAAAAAACCAAGAGTGTCTTCTTTGCAAAAAGAAATTAAAGGATCTTCATAGCTTTGTCTATACTTTGATTTCATTGATAGGCAAAAGATGATTTTATACGTTTTAGAGAAAAGGTATCAAGAGTTCATGAGAATGCGAGGCATTTAAAATTAAGAGCATTAAAACCTAACAGCAATGAGTGAATGTCAGCACAAGTTTTTCTATGAATTTAAAAAAAAAGGGGTAGGTGTGCAGAGGTTACATACTGTGGCCAGGTAGTTCCAATGACTGCTGGGGCAATTCTGGCTTCCCCAGGATCAATTGCAAATTGCCACACCATTCAGATGTCCATGAAGGCCTCAGTATCCTGCGATTATCACTGAGAGGGAACATGCAAGGTGGGAAATTGTCCTGTTGATGGTATTGTTGGATAGACTGGATGGGGAATTGGTTTTTCTAATTTAAAAGCCCACTAGCTGAACTGAGCTGAATAGTAGGAGTAGGTGGTGTCCAAAAAGAAGGAAGCAGGTCCAGACCTGACAAGATTGTTGGTGCTGTGCTGATGGAGGCTGTGGCACAATTTTAAGCTGCTGCTCCACAGAACAAGAATCTCTCGTATTCTTTTAGGACAGGCCCACTCCTTTAGTTCCTAGCACAGTTTAAGTAATTCCAAAGCCGTTTTTTCTCTCTTTTTTTTTTTTTTTTTTTTTTTAGCTTTTGTGTGTTCTTGTGGCCTGACTGAAGTGTGCCTGTGACCATATGTACTGCTCTTGGGCTGAGAAGTCATCTGGTGTTTGACATGTTTTTGATCATGTAGTGAAACAAGAAGTTCAGTGTTCTTATGAACACAGTAAGACTATTTACATGAGCTGCTACATACCTTCTCTGAAGATGCTTTGATGGATTAGACAAGGCTGCTGTTGGTATTTCAGAAGAAATCAGGGTGGTTTTTGTCTGGATTAAAAACACATGCTAATTGCTGGTGAGCCACCTGGTGACTCTCTGCTCAGTCCTGACCTCTGTCGTCCATAATGTGGCAAAATGCAACAGTAAAAGACTGTTGAACAAGGAAAAAAAAATCCTCTGGCTCTGTAGAGCAGAGGGAAAGAGAAGGTAAAAAAACCTCCCTTCTAACTCTTTTAATTCTCAGTTATTTTCAAGAACACAATCTCATATAGGAGCGATTCATATTAAATCTGAATTCTCAGATTAAAAATAAACCTCAAGAGAACATTCCCCCTTGACAAATCTGTTTTGCTCGCCGAGTGCTTGTTTAATTGAAGTTAAAAGTCAGCGGAAGAGAATCTGTGCTGACCTGCTAATGCTTCCAAGATTTTCTCCCAGGTATAGATCTACTGTGACCAGTCACAAAGCAGATGCACAGGAGCACGTATATCTATGTACGTAGTAGTCTGGCTCCCTCAGAGGTCTGCAGTATGCTGGGCTATCCTTACCCATGCCATAAGAGGTGTGTACTGCTGAGCAGGTATTTGCCAGTGAGCAGAGGTAAAGGCTACTCTGTCCCAAGGCATCCCTACTGGGGCTTAATGGTGTTGGCACCCCATGTGTAGGTGGGGTGTGGAAACCTGCAGCCATGGCTTTTGCAATGAAGCCTGCACACAATGTTTTAGGCCATGGCATAAAGAAATGGCAGTACTACTGGGGATACAGATCCGTTGTGGCTCTCCAGTGTTGTCTTCTCTTTATTCTCAGATTCTGTTTACCTTTGATTCAGCTGCTATTGTTTCAGACCACAGGAGGATCTGGACATTTAAAAGCTTATCTGCTTTTTCTGCATATACTAGTTGGTCTAACTAAGGGCTGTTACCATCTTTGCCCTGCTTGCAGTTCCTGGATTATCATGTTTGCAAGGAAGTTACCTTTTCCCTTATCTTTCTTATGTATACCCTAAAATGCATTAAAAAATGCTTCAAAAAGGTAATTTCCAAACTGGAAAAATTCAGGATAAGTAAATAACCCAGGTGCTCCTTGCATTTTCTATGCAAATAATTATTTGGGTTTGGTTTTGATTATTTAGCATAGTGGTATTGGAAATGTAAAACAATATTTAGCAAAATCAAAGGAAAAAGGCTTTTTGCCCAAGTCTCAAACACAATGTTTTAACACTGTCCAAGCTTTTTTTCTTGGCTCTTTTTTTTCTAAAAGATTTCGTAGTACAACCAATTAATTTCTCAAAATGTGTTGATTTTTCAGAATCAGGTATTTAGATGGAACACAGTACAATTCTGTGCAAACGGCCTGAACAGCAGGCGTTTCTGGGACAAAAATCATAATCACAGGAAGGAATGAACCTCCTGAGCTCTGTGAAAATGCAAAAGAAATGATTTGGAAGGCTGACCCAAGCCTGCTACCCCACTCCCCTTCCATCACTTACCTGGGCTTTGTGGTGGGAGCTGTGGAAGCACTGGGAGATTTACCATTTCTGGCTTTCAGGTCCGTCTGTGCTTTGGTCCACTTGGCCTGAGGGATAATACACACTCACCTGATTGACTCCAGAACATTTCTGAGGCAGATCCTCTACTCTGCATATCTGTAGAGAAAATAAGATATCACCAATGTACCTGCCCACTCTAGGTACAGAAACAAAATTTAGTTTTGCAGATATAGTGAGGCTCCAGAGTGCAAATGGATTTTCTTTCTTCCTTTCTTTCAAGCATTTAACTATTTTTGTATTGAACTGATGTGAAATTACATGAGCTCTGATCATGTAAATAATGCATGAGATTTAAGACAAACACATGAAAGGAGCTTATTTTTCATGTCAAACAATTCTTTATTTTTTTATGGTACAAATTAAAAGTGACAGATCTGAAGCTGTTAAGAAATACACAAAGTGCAGCTTTACTGACCATACAGATATTGCTCTAGATTAAGTACAGTTTTTGTCAGGTTTTTTTTTTTAATTTTTTTTTTTTTTTTCATGTTAAGCAACCTGTGCAGATAAATCAGCTTTGGTTTCAAAGTCAGAGTAGTAAGGAGCTTTTAAATATCCAGTTTGGTTATCTTGGTCACAAGTCCACCACATCAACTCCTTTTGTAATTATTCTTGGTTTTTAACAACACAATACAGTCTGTTTTGTACTGCCATCTTTCCTGCTGCATGCTCCATGCATGGAAAAACAGATCTCTTTGCAGTGCTTCATAAGTGACCCTGGTGACCATTCTGTAGATTATAGCAAATAGGACCAAAAAAAAAGAATAGTAGTAATAATAATAATTAATAATAATAGTATCACTTGTTAACAATAAATAAACAAATGTGCCCCACATAATCTCAAGTTGGAAACAAGCAAATCACATGACAAAAAGCTCATTACAAAATGTTTTCCAAACAGATTTTACAGTCAAACATTGACATGGAAATTAATTCCCTCTCTTCTTATTTGAATGTTGGTCAATAACTGGGTACAAGTAGAGTGCTGAGGTAAAACACTGATGAACAGTTTATTTTTGTATTTTTATTTTTAATAGTAACAGTTTAGTATTGCGAGATTGTCAGCAACATTTAGCCATATCTATACAATGTGCATATACCTACATACATTGAGCTTTGGTCCAGCATTGAGAAGACGAGCAAAGGCATTTTACATATTTCTTTTTGGTTATAGCTTGAGTTCTTTGATACGCCTCTACTTGTTCCTTCCTAGTTTTTTTTTTTTTTTTTTTTTTTTTTTTTTTTTTTTTTTTTTTTTTTTTTTTTTCAGTAATAATGTAAAGAAACTGGAACCATTTGAATGCATCTGTTTTCTTCAGCTGTCCAAAATAGCCTTTTAGTGAAAAACATAAAAAGACAAGATCAGAACAGTAGGCGAACCATTCGTTCATTATTCAAATAATAATTATATATATATATATATTTTAAAAAATCCAATGATCAATAAATTGGAAAACCATTAAACCTTCACATATGACTGAAGAGACTTGTTTTCATTTGCTGGTAGCAATCTATCTTTTAGTCACATGCAAAATCAAAAGGTATTCAACTGTAATCAATACATGAAAATTGTTTACAAATGGAAACCAGAAATGTTGCCAGTAACAAAACAAAACAAAATATTTATGGCCCCCCCAAGATGTATGACTCACAAGTAATTTATCTTCCTAAGAATCTGTTCAGGCACCATTTATGCCTCATAGCAAAAATTTGTCTATAAAAAAAACTAATATAAGAAGCATTAGAACACTTTATAAATAATTTACAAAACATAATACAAAATTAGAAAACTGTAAAAAAAATCACTGCACATGAATGGTTTTAAGACTGTGGGATGAACATCATTTTTTCTTCCAAGCTGGCGATTTATATTTATTTTACATTTTCACTGTCCTAGTTATATCCTTCCGATATGTACTTTGGAACAGAAAAGGGCTTACATAACTGCTGCCAGCATGTTTTTAAACATTTAGTATCTTTCATACACTGTTTAGTTAACTTTTCTTCTTGGGGGATTTTTCTTCACAAAATTTAGAGCAGCCCCTGGGAGAATCGGAAATCCAGTTTTTAGGCCAAGAATAGCTGATAGTTTTGTTTTCAGGCTGTTGATGATGGGGGTGGAGGGATGGAGGGCAGGGGGTGGGGGTGCATGGTCTCACAGGTGGCTGAACAGGCAGTTGTGTATGTGGCATCAACAAATGGACAATTGCTGGAGACACAGGCAGGACTTCAGGAGTGTCAGCTTCCAAATACAGTCTGTTCTTCCCTGTTGGCTGGTGGTCAAATTGAATGGTGGCCACAAGTTTAGGCCAAGTTTTAGATAGCATAGTCTACCTGTGGATATAGGTATCCATACCTCATAGGTATGGATAGAGAGGGAAAAAGAAAACCCAAAGGGGCAGGTACTTCTGTGAGACTCTCTTTACATCACATGATCAGTTTGGATAAAGCATCTTTTTTTTTCCCCCTCACAATTTGCCTGTAGTTATTGAGGTGGTTTTTCCCCCAGCAGATATATATCAACAGCTGGAAAAGAGTCAATAACAATTCTCACTCTCCTTCTCATAAAAGCAATCCTGAAAATATCCTTAAACATACCCTGCTGCAGCTTAAAGCCTAAAATGCATTTGCTGGATGTGAGCCCAGACCCGAGTAGCAGATCCTCAGTGCTCTCTAACCCTGACCTTTTAGAGTGCTCACATTCAGAGGCAGTTTCTGGCACAGATGATGGTCTCTGAAGCCTTAAAACTTCACCAACCATGCAGCAAATACCCCGTTCTACAAGGCAAATCCCATTAATAAAATAGTGAGGGCCAGATTCAAAGCCCAGTGAAATCAATGGAAGTCCCTTTCTTTCACTCAGTTTTGGATGTAGCCTTGAGTTCTTGAAAACTTTTAAAGAGAGGTGTTATTTGAAGACTCCAGCACCTTGGGAATCTCCTTCAATGTCCTGGGTAGACCAGTAATACTCCAGTTCAACAATCCCAAGGTCAGTGAATGCAATCAAGCATTATACCCGAAGAATTTTACTCTGCCACTTGTACAGTGAGCTAAACCAAATCCCCAGTGTTATCTTTTGGAAAGTCCTGATCAAGATGTGGCTGCTATCCTAATAGTGGGTAGAACCCCAAAGGCTGGAGCAGAATTCAGTAGAAGATGAAAAGCACAGGTGACATTTATGGGTCAGCCCATACCCCATCAAGAACCTGGAACACCTTTCTCTCTCTCTCAGCCTATAGTATACTCATAGTTCAATGACCACAGCATTTTATGAGATGCTTGTCCAACCAAAAAGGAACCCACATAGGTAAGTTGTCTTTAAAGTAAAATTAATTCACCTGAAACATATTGCAGGTGAACCACCTTACTATTCCTGAAGGATACTCAATAGGTTCCCCTGTATCCTGATTGCTTAGTCTAGCCAGCACACAGCAAACACGTGCAGAAACACATCCTTCTACTGAGGAGGTCAACAGGGCAAACATCAATACCAGGATGACATTAAGAAAAGGCAGAAGGAACAAAGCACTACCATTGGAACAATCCCAGTGACATAACAAACAAAACATGCTCATCACTTCTCCATCTATCCATTTGTTTTCATCAGGATCTCAAGAAACTTCTTTGGCTAGCAGACTTTGGAGACAAATTGCTTCAAACAGAACCATAGTATAGATGCAGTACAGAACCAAGTGTGCAGTTTATATTTATACTGTGAAATGAGTTTTGGTAACCTCTTCAGGTTTATGGCCAAAGGACAGAGAAATCCCAAGATACACTGTGGACAGTAAGCACAATGTTCAGCATGGCCTGACAGTTCATGAGACATAATTCTAATCCTTCTTTGTCCTCTACTGTATTTCAGCATATTAATACAAAAGTGTTCAGCTTTCACTTCTCTTTTAAAAAAAACTTCAAACAGGACTGGGATACATGGGTCTGGGGAAGGCATGAAGAATGAGCTGGAAGCGGGGAAGCATCAAAAAGAATCAGAAAGAAATGAAAAACTGAAATGCAAACCAAGACATACACCCTTAAAAGGGACATATCAAACCCCGCAAGTCACAACCAAAATAAATTCTTTTTGGCACCCAAACATTTGGAGATTGCAAAACTGTTGAGTAAAGGGAAAGGAAATAACAGGAGTTGACCACTATGGAATGGCTTTAACACCTGGTTTGTACACACCTACAGGGGGTGTGAACAAGGATGAGAGAAACTAAGCCTGTTGTTTTCCTGTTTGCAAAGTACAAATGTAAAAATTCGTAACACAATTTTACACTCATAAAAGAGTAGACTAACAATCTAGTTTGCAATGCCATGTTTCTGACTTTGGTTAATAGTTTTCATAGTGAATCAGCACTTGATACCTGAAAGGCTACAATCACTCCTCCAGGTGGCAGGCTTGTATTCGCTTTTAAACTGATAAAAGTTTTTTTTCATTTTTTCTTTCTTTTTTTTTTTTTGGTTTTTTTTTTTTGTTGTTTTTGTTTTTGTTTGTTTGTTTGTTTTGTTTTTCCTTAAAATGTGTTCACACTTTCATAATATACAGAAAAAAAGTAAGCAGTTATTTGGTTTACTTTAAGTCCATTTTAAAAAAAAACTGGCTTTTTCTTTTTTTTTTTTTATTGGGGGGGGGAACTAATTTCTTTTTTTTTTTTTTTTTTTTTTTTTTTTAAATAGGAAAACCCACGGACATTTATAAACTGTTCTGTCCTTCTCGTAGTTTTCTCAGTCTTTTACTTACAAGGGTGACGAACAAGTATTTTCAGAGTTCGAACGGTTACGTTTATGTTGGTGTGGGGATATTTTGTGTGTGGTTTGGTTTTGTTTTGCTTTGTTTTTAGGAGTTTTCTTCCAGAGGGTCTGTTAAAGGCTCCATAGGAACTGCCGTCGCGGGCTCGTGCTGTTTCAAACGTTTGATTGTGTTCTTCAGTGCTTGCCTCTTATTGCAGAACCAAACTCTAACTACTTCCCGGTCATAGTTCAGTTTCTCTGCAATCTCTGTCATTTCTTGCCCAGAGGGGTGCGTGTTCTTCTCAAAGTGGGCATTCAAGATCTCAAGGGCTTGTGGCGTGAATGAGGTGCGCCTCTTGCGCTTTTTGGACGGTTCGCTTCCGATAAACTCAGTAAGGTTCTGCATACCTGCTCGATGGCGGGCCTCAGCCTCAGCCATCCACCGCTCAAGCACCGGCTTTATCTTCTGGGCACTTTTAGGGGTGATGTCCAGCTTTTCAAACCTGGCAGGATACAAAAGGCCAGGGTTCAGTTTGGCTGTCAGACTGCTAGCTATAGTGTTCTCTTGGGCTTCCTGTGGTAGGAAAAAGTGGCTTCTCAGGATGGTGTGTCTGAGGGAAAATTGAGAAAGAAGAGTCTTACACTGATGCTCTGCCAGGGTGGGACTTCCTACCTACCTGACTAATCAACTGGCAGAGGTAATTTACAATGGATTACAAAAACTATCAGATAGGTATATCTATAAATATATATATATATATAGCTATATATATAAGCTAACAGAAAAAGAACACTTCAACAAACTTCTAGGTACACTAAATAATACAGGTTATGATTTGCATTTTTGTATTTCTGACAATCTTCAAAACCCTTAAGGCTAAGTCTAATTACAGGAAATGACATCAAAGGCAATTGCTCTTTATCATCTCATCTTTGTGATTAAGCCTTTTGTTTCCCCTCCCATCCCATGTTGTCCAAACACCACAGGTTTAATAATGCAAACCAATGGCAGTTACTAGCCTCTGAATATCAGGTTTCCTTTCCTTTCATTTTTCAGCAATTTTCACTGTTTGCAAGTTAACACTATATCCCTTTTCTGGGTCGGAAAAAGATTCCCAGAGCTACGGTGGTGTTCAGCTGAAACAGCTGGACACTTTGCAATTATCTTGACTGCCCCCACAATGTGCAAAGACAGACTCATGTTTTCCGGATGAAACCCAGCATAATAGTCTACTAATATGCTGTGGCACCAAGCTGGGTTTATTGTGGGATTTCTGCAAACTGTACCAGAATGATATCATTTCCTGCAAATGAGGTCTTCTATATATCATTTTGCCATCAAAACCCTTTTGGCAAACCAGATTTTACAAGTATTATAAAACATCTGGAAAAGCAGCCACACAAAGCTTCAATCCTTTCAAAAACAAGCAGAAGACCTGAGTTCACGTTTCAAGTCTTATAATTACTTGTTTCTTTCATTTACCAAGTTCATCCTCTCTTTCTGCGCATTAAAAAAAAAATAATCTTAACCCGACTCCTCTGATGTCACCTGTTCATATTTCCCCACTTCACCTGCATCCACCCCACACACTCAGGTAGTCAACATTGCAGAAAGGCAACAATTATCGTGTGGTGCTGCTGCACTCTCCAGCCCCCCCAGTGCTGAAGCACCAACCACTGCTGCCACCGCCGCTAATCACGACGTGATCTGGAGATGAGGACGACCAAATCAATGCCTTTGTGCAAAGCGACTCGGTGACCAGAGTTGACAGGTTTTAGTGTCTCTATTCAGCACATGGCAGCTGCAGAAAATGTTCCGGCAAGAAACAGCATTTCTCACAAACAAAGAGTAAGACAAGGAATAATTTCACATAAGAACGCCCCGAGGAATTTGTAGCTGGTGCCTGGGATCCTAGTATGGTATTGACTGCAAGGTTCTTCCTTGGTGCCCAGTGATATTTCAGGCTGAAGTGTATGTTTTAGAACATCGTGTCTCAAGTTAAGAAAATGACATTATTTGCACAGTGAATATACCAGCAAGGTGGTATATTGCTGATCTGATCTGCACAGGGCACTGGAAGACTCTGTGTCTTTGTCTGAGTTGGTTGTTCAACTTGTTTACCTTACTGCCCTTTCCATTACCCTGGAATGGTAATGGAACCATTTTTGTTCCACTAAAAGAAAAGTTTTCTTCTTTTGTTACCATTAAAAGAAAAGTTAAACCTATTGTTTCTGATGAACAGCATACTGCCAGTGAAGCAGCTTGTCTTGTTGCTTAAGAGAGTCATGGCAGTTTTTTACATTGCAAAATGATATCCATCTATAAGGAACGAAGAAACTAAAAAACCTATAACCTTGCAAGTATTTGGAACCAGCTTCTGCACCCAGTCCTCATGTTCGAAGCAATTTGCTTTTCTAAGGAGCCCTCTGTGACAGGTCTCCTCAGTCTGGGCTTTTATAAGCCATGTCTGTGTTCCAACTTCATCTTTATTGGGGTTTTCATGATTATTGGTTACTGGGGAACCACTTCTCTTAGTAAAATTCAAGCCATCCCCAGTGGTTTTCTCAGGTGTGAGGTAGATGGAGGAAATGAGAAGACAACAAACTAGACAAAAGCAAAGGAAACTGCATTTTACTACTCTTAAAGTATAGAATGTTAACAACTTAAGGCCACAACAAATGGGCAGTTAGTAAAAACTCCACCAGTTTTAAGCATTCTTTACCAATTGACCAAAGAGAAGAAAAAAATAAATAAATTAATGCTTAGCAACAGAGAGCAATAGCATTCATATCATTGGCATTGTTTGTTAGTGTTGATCCTGCAGTATGTGTTGTCTGGTGTAACGATATACAAGTCTTGAAACAAATTTCTCAGCAGTAGTATCCTTGTATAGACTGAATAAAGGTTATTTTCTACAGGGAGGTATCTTATAAGAAAAAACAGTAGGGGAGACCATAGAAGTGAGAGGATCCTATGGAGCTTTTTGTATTTAACAACAATCAATGGGTTTTATGGAAAATCATTGAGCAAAATGTGAGCTGCAAGCTCACTACCCCATACTGATGTTATTTATAACCTTAGTCTTAAACTGCAGGAAAAGTACACTTCCGTTCTATGGGGAATACATTAAAAGTATAAAGAGCAGATAAAAAGACAGAGCATTTCATGGATCACCAAGAACAAAATCCACTTAAATGAGCTTAGAGTTGGTTTCTTGGCTTTCACTGATGGAGAAAGACTATAAGGCATTGCCCAAGAGGAAAAAGCTGTTACCTAAGTGTGTTTGTTACCTCATGCATAAACATGGGATTACTGTAACACACATACATGCATATACGATGTTTGCTTCCAACTACTTTAACTCTGTCAAGACTGTATTATCATTTTGCATGATTAGGGCATTCTCATGATTTCTACTTCTGCTTTGTATACATGGGTTGTCTGTTTGGGTTTTTAGTAAACATTGGGTGATAAAAGATGAAGAGCTGCTGGTTTGCAAGGTAGCAGGAAGGATAATTTTTTCCCTTCTGTGTTGCCTAGGTAAATCATCATTAACATCCTGTATGTGAAGTGCTAACCACAGTAATACAGGTTTTAACTTAGCAGGGATGCAGCCATGAAATATTTGTTCAGTAACCCTATCTGTAGAAAATGGCACAGTATGAAGAGGGTCAGCTGGTGCTTATCCAGCATCAGCAGGGTTTCCAGCTCGTCTACTGAATTAAGTTTCAATGCCAGGAACATTGTTTCTCACTTGTTTAAAAAAGAAAGAAGGGGGAAAAAAAGACTAAAGTTACTTTATGTGTACATGATAAGAACATTTTAGCTGCCAGATACCAACATTATATGCTAAATGAATCCCAGATTAGCAAATACATTCTCAAAGGCATGAGACTCAAACACAAGCATGCTCCTCACAATAAGCTGAATAATTATTGAGAAGAAAGACAGAAGAATAGAGTTTATGATGTAACTTGTTACCTGCAGATGGCAGACTGGCTATAGGCTGGGCCTTCAGTGGCGCTTAGGGCTTGGCCAACTTGAGTCTGTGTCAGGCCAAGGGACAGGCGCCGGATTTTAAAAGCTTTGGCAAATTCTCGGATTTCTTCCAGATTCACCCCATCCACCTCTCCAGTGGCTGTTTGAGGATCTGTTGAAATATTTTTTAGTCATATCAATGCTTCACATGACATATTAGTGGGCTAGGCTTACACCAGCTTTCTTTGTCACCATGTTCACGTCCATTTTTAAAAATACTTATCCATTTCTGCTCTTCCCCAGACAGAAACAGGCTTGACTTGTCAGGTGTGTTACCAAGCACACTCAGATACCTAAAATTCTAACTAGTCTGCAATGTATCCTGGTGCTGGACAAAGATTTTCAAAGACACAGTTTGTGGCTGAACTCCTGAAAATGGCCAACTCCCCCCCCCAAGTGTGGAGGCAGTGTCTGGGCTTCTCTCTGTCAGCTGTGCCTTCCAAAATGTCTCCCAAGTGAACAAGTCATGTCCTCGAATTCCCCTTCTTATTACATATGGAAGGAAGTCTGGTGTTAATATATTTATTTTCAGCCTGTGGAGAGAGCTAAATATACACATGAACTGCTTGGGGTTTTAATTTGAAATTAAGACTTGCTGCTTTATCTCAAATTAATACCAAGTAAGAAGACTCACAAACCTTCCTTCTGTTTTTGCACAATACCCAACCCAAACCAGCAGCCAAATTTCTAAAATAATCTAGCAAATTAACAACTCCCCTCAAAAATGCTGCATTTAAAAACTCCTTTCGTTAAAAATCATCTTTTAAAATATGCCCTTCTAAGAAGCAGCCTTTCAAGCTTTTTGTTCTGCTTCCCATCAGGTTGATAATCGAGGAGCCGCAACATCAGCCGTTAGGTTTCGGATGGTAATGCTGCACAATTTTTTACTTTTACATTAGCCCTGCAGAAGATAATGCTTATGATGCTGTGAGAATAAATCTGTCCTTCCTCTCCATAACAGTTTACTGACACAGAAGCCTTTGTCCCTGAAAGGGCACATAATAAAGAATGTCTACCACAGGAAAGCTCCTTTGGTGCTGGATAACTCGGTCAATTTAGGACTTATCAAGGGAAATGACACAACAGCTGGAGAATGGAACTTTCCTCCCTCCCCCCCCCTCCAAGCTACTGATCCCTGGCTAAATGAAAGCGTTTGCCAGGTTGGAGACAGCATGGGACTGGGATGGTGGAAGATTTCAAAGTGTTGTGCAATCCTGCGTGTAGTAAAGCCATTCTCCCAGCAAGAGATCTTTATTGTTCTTCACCTCATTTCTCAGACTTAGGTGAAAAGTTTGCAGCACAATAACCCACCAATTTCTGTAAATACAAGCAGTTGTCCAAGGACGGTGCTAGACTGCATTACTATTCTGAACCCTATGTGGGAGTGGCTCCTACTATTACTGCTAAAGCTAAAAATCTTGTCAGTAACAAAGCTTTTATTTTCAGGGGCATTTACCTGATGTAAAATTCCCTTATGATGGAAATGTCCTATAAAATAAACTTTTAGTCCAGTAATAGAGTGGTTTTTCAGCTATATAAATGAAGCCTATACATATTTATGCCTTGAGTGTAAGAAGCACACATTGCAATAACATTTTAAAAACACTTGTGTATATAACCAGGGACCACAGGAACTCTGGATACACATAGGCTGGACTCAATTTTGACAATGCTCCACACCCAGAATCTTCCCTTCTGTTGTCAGTGCTGTGCTTCAGCTCACCTGCACACACAGGTGCCGGGGATGTGTCCTTTGGTTTTAAGTAGCTGGCACTGTGACAGAGGCCACTCAGGTTTGTAAAGTTATTGTCTTTAGAGGTGTGACATTCTTCTGCATACCAGCTCCGACTTTCAGAGACACAAAATGGAGCTGGATGCTTGTCTGCCCTTTGGACCTTTGAAGCACAACAGATAAATGCACAAAACATCATAAATGATAATGGCCTCAAAGATCCCCTTGAGTAAAGTGAACCAAGATGACAACCTTCCTCACCTCTTTCCTTCCCTCAGTTTAAGGCCTATGACTAAGGCTGTTAGGGATGTGACAAAGAACAGTATAGGTGTTCCCAGAGACCTTTCAAAGTAGCCAATGCTATGGCAACTGGCACGTGTTGACCTCCCCAACTCCTGTTAGGAATAAAAAGGGAGGTAAGGAAGCTAAGAGGGTTTCTGTTTGCACATGATTATAGAGAAAATCTGAAAAGTTCTGCTGCATCCTTCTGCTATGGCACTGTGGCAACAGTGAGTATCAGGGGAAGTCCTTTCCTGCTTGGGAACAATTGTGCTCTCCTTGAGTTGTGCAGGGAAAAAAGCCCCTGTGGTGTACTTCAGGAATATGGTAGTAGATTGTAATATATGGTAGAGTACCTGTTGAGAAAGAGGTTTCACTCTTACATAGTATCTTTGGGAGGAAGAAAGTACTAACAGAGGTGGATCAACACTAAATACTTTATCTCTGAATTCCAGGGATAACATTGGTATCAAATCAGAACCACTTCTGCTTCGGGTGTGATTCAAAGCCTTTTAAAATCCATAGTAGTAGTCTGTTGACTTCTGTCAACTCCATAAAAGCCAAATAGTACTATGAAGACCCCTCTATTGACATCATCATACAGAGGCACCTGTCTGATTTACTGATTTATTGTCACTAAAATGACATCAATACATAATCTTGAAATCTATGGACTAACACATATATTCATGAAAAAATAGATAATGGACTTCTTGTTAATAGGTTCTGAGCTCTCAGAACAGCTGAATGTTTCATGCACTTCACATATTAGGAATAACTACTTCTTGAGGACTGTAAATAAACTATTGCTTTTTAAATTAAGTGGATATCCTAGTGAAGGCAGCACAATGCCAATATGAAAATAAAGAATACCAATATCAATGAGTAGTTGTTGCCCACAGTAACAGCATTTAATACTAGTCCCACTTTTGAATTCTTCTGAAAATCCCATGAGTTTGTTGGTGAGCGCAGATTTGAGGTGATTTTAATAGTTAAGGGAAATACTTCCTACAGAGAAATCAGTGCACCCTGAAGGAGAAAGCAAATTTCTGTTGTGCATAGGTCTGCCATTGGAGGGATTACAGGGGATGATTTCCCCAGTCAGACAGGAGGAGTAATAGCTCCTGTGGCAGAGGAAGTCCAATAGAAAGTAAATTGGATAAGAGAGGCAGGACAAAAGATTGTTAATGGAAAACGAACTAAAGCTCAGGGGAAAGAGAGAAGAATAATTTTTTTGTGGGAAGCATTTTAATTTTATAGTAACAGATGACAGTTAAACGGATTTGGAAGGAAGAAAGGAACTTCATGGAGACACAAGTCTCAGAGCACGAAGGGGAACCAGTGATTTCCACAAAGAGAACATATGACCATGGAAAAGTTAAAGAAATAAGAAGAGGGATGTAGCTGAGAAGAGGAAAATTAAATGGAAAAACGGAGGAATAACGAGATAGAATGGAATGAAGAGAAAACAAGAGAAATGAGAACAGAGGTAGGATTAGACAATATCAAGAAATTGTACAGAATGGACAAGAAGAGTAGAGATTAATTTTGCAGTCCTTGCTTAGGCAGAGCTTCTTTTTAAATGTTCTTTTTCTTTTCTTTTATTTTTTTTTTTTTTTTTTGAAACAACCATAATTTTTCGTTTTTAAGAACTAACAGTTTTTGCTGGTGAGGGATGAAGATGTGAGGATGAGACAAAAGGAAGAATCTATAAAAAACATAGCAAGACATGGAAAAAAAGACAGAAAAAAAAAAAAAGAGGGAAAGAAAAGGAGGGAAATGCACCTTTAAAAAATCAGCAAAAATGTTAAAGAAAAAAAGGAAAATCATAAAGAAAATATTACAACAATGAAAAGTAAATGGAATAATAACAATGAGCATGGAACAATGAAGCTATTAAAGCCCCGTTCTTATCCCTTTCCTATGGTAATTAATAAATTATTAAATAATTATTTGTTTACAGAAGTTATGGTGCTCTAAGTAATTTGATTAACAGCATCAGGTAGCTAATATGCCTAGTTTTATATGAACTTTATCTGGCAACAATTTCTAGACAATGATGAATCTCTACTGAGGTACTTGATGCTAGGGACTCTGCTGGAAGACTTGACTGAAGCTTTGGAATGAACGAGGAAAGGAAAATGGCAATGTCCTTGCCTCAGGAGGGGTTAAGCAATCAAAGAGATATTCAGGAGGCCAGAAGTTGTTTCTTGGTGCCCTTGGGCCTCTGGCTTTCTTTCAGGACCACTGACCCATTGCAGGCCTCATCCCACTACAAGACTTTGAATGGACTTTGGCAGACATTAGATTTCAACTGCAGACTTGTTATACAAAGCTCTTCTTCCAGTGTGGCAGCTGGACACTGAGAAAGCTTTGTTCAATTATGGCCCATAGGCTTGAAGAAGCAGTGTTCCTGTCCTTCAAGGATCTGCTCCCAGGAACTGAATGGATTCTACAAAGGAGCATAACAGGGATGACTTTCTGTCTATTTATTTCCCTGTTTGAATGAAAACATTTTTTTTGTCACATGAAACAGTTTTCAAATTTGTGAAGATCAGTCAAGACGCTGCTTAAAAGATGGTGTTATCAACAACAATTAAAAGCTGTAAAGGATCCTGTCTGCCTTTTTATGTTTCATCACACAGGTGGTCTGATCTTTCCCTGCTGAACTGATGATAGTTTTGCCTTTCTCGTAAGCTCTTTTTACATTACTAGAAACAAGCAAGTGGCTCTCTTGTACCCTGGAACACTGTCTTTTATGTGCTGGCTCAAGCTGGCTTACACATGAAGTGTTGTCTGCTGCCTATGGTTGGCTGCAGGAGGTCAGTAATATGCTGCATGACCATCAAAGATCATGGAGATGTCTGTGTGATAATGCTATGTAATGGCAGAAATGAGTTGATTTACCCCTCACACTACTCAGTCTGTTGGTTTTGTATAGCGAGGGACTGGAGGAATCCTGATACATAAATATAGAACAATTCCAGAACTTTTTCTCTATGTGTAACTATAGCCATGCCTTTTCACAGGAGATGCATGCTTTTAAGATCTAAGTCCCAATAAATGAATTCCCAAGCACAATGACTTCCTCAGTCTCATAGTATGAAAAGCTTTTTCTTTACTTCTGAGTTTCCCAATTCATTTAATTCTGTTTAATTCTTCCATTTTGAACGAGGGACAAGTACTTCAACTATCTGCTCTGTGCCATTCATTAACATGGGTAGGGTACTGTCTATGGCTAAATTTGCCTGGCATTTGCCATGAAGATAAATATTCAGGTCTCGTACTTCTGAGAATGAAGCTAGTAAAATAATGTTGTTCTGCCAGGAATAATAATAATAAAAATTGAATAAACTCTTTTCTTTCAGAAGTTTCATTTTCCGTACAGCTTGAAGCATGGCCTTGATAGGCATCAGGCAGATAGTGGTTATGTTAGTAATCGGCTTCTTGCTATCCCAAGTAAAAATCTGTCTCCAACAAGCCCAATCAGGTCAGCCTCCAAAGCTCATATCTACTCTGTAGAGATTAGCTACACCTCTGTGTGGAGTTTCTCTGCATTAAGGGTGCCTCAGCCTAAGGTTGAAATAAAGAACAACCCTTCCCCTCCTGTGGTAGTGGCTGTGAGCTGCTTTGGGCCAGGATGGCAGTAAAGACAGAGAGACTGACTCTCCTCCATTCTTGGTGATCATTTTCCATACTCTGATGGCTTCCAGGGAGGTGGGAGTGGCACCTGCATGATTTGCATGATGCAGAACGAGGCAAAAATTAACTTTGAGTGGAGAGAAAAACAAATGATGGAAGGGAAAAAAACCCTGAAGATTACTAAGGAGCAGGGATCTGAGTCTGACGTGGAGGGAGAGAGAGTCAGTGCAGAGAGTAGTAATCACTGTGGTAGAGGAAAGAAAACAGGAAAAAGACACAGAACTAGTGATAAAGCAAGGTAGAGGAGGACAGAAATTCCTGAACAAAACATCTTGTAAAAGGGGCACAGATATGGTCTGGAGACAGAGAGTGACTGGGAGTAGGAGGGGAGCTGAAATAGGAAGGGAAATTGGGAATGGTGGACTGCAGAGAAAGGACTGCTGGGAGAATGTAGGAGGGACAAAATCAAGGAGGCAAAAGGAGTTCAGATTGAGTGGAGAACAGTGTGAGAAAATATTGAGACTGGAACAGGACAGGAGGTGGAGGGATTAAAATCTGAGAGTAATAAGTAAAAGGTCTATATGCATTAGTGTATCTTGCCCAAGTTGATATTCCTGCACCTCATATTCCTCTGCTCCCAGCCAAACCCATGAGCAAAACATGTGTCTTATTACTTTGAAAGTGAGACCAACAAGATGATAATACAACCTATCAGCTTCTCCATCCATTCAACCCACAGAAGGTCTCATATTTCCGACTAAGAATATAAGTATTATCTCACCATATGACTGACCTACATTACTATGCTGCTTTTTTAACAACCTTGAAATTTATCCAAGCAAAAAAATTAAGCTAAAAGAACATCCTTAGAGTTGAACAAATAAACACTTGGAAGCTACAAAATGCTAGAGTTACAGTAGCCCACAGAGCAATGTAACACAGTCTTTGAGCCCCAAATTGCCAGTTCTTTTACCCCAGACCCCTGCCTCATCCACTGCACAGAACAAATGGTGAACTGATTGATGTATTGCCTTTATACTTCTTCAGTGTATGGCCCCAGACCTCTATTAAAGGTCTTCACTACAGACAATTATGATTCATTTCCTCTTGAGCTCTTCAGTTTTTTTAAATCTTAATTTCTTTTCTTGTGTTTCTACAAGACGAGGGTCTTCCCCTTCTCATTCACAGACAAGCAGACAGATATTAAAAGAAAAAGCACTTTTGGGTACCCAGTCGAGGTCAAGTAGGAGATGATTTTTTAGACTGTGTCTTAAAATGGTTCTTTATCCAGTTCCACAGTGAAAGTGCACTTAAAATTGTAACCAGGAGTACCAGGTTCTTCTGTAAATTGAAGTCCAGAATCTCAAGCTAGATATTGAGGGAGCACTTGTGAAAAATCTGTTTTAAATGACTTGTCTGTCATTGTGCTGGAATTACGTTGTGGACAGAAAGCTTCAGTTCCTGACCTCTCTACTGTCTGAAGCAAGACTACCCCTCATCCTTCTACAGGTCCCTTCCTCACACGTATGAAAACTGAGGAAGAATTTAGGGAATCAAGTAGGAAACAAATCCTAGGAAAACAGGCAACCTGTTGCATTAGTAATTCTGATGCATCCCTAGAACAATTCCATTGGGAATGCCCTGAAAGAAGGATGAGAAAATAATAATAATTGCATGAATCACAACAGATATTCTTATCATAAAACACATGATAAGAAGAATTGCATACAGTTGAACAAGCAACTATTTTTCTAGCATCTCCTAACTTTAGGTGGATTTATCCCATAAACTTAAAATGGCTTCTTCCATGTTGCTTTTATTGTGTAGTGCACTTATTCACATGGGGAAATTGACTGGAATAACTATTGTGGGGTAGAGTACCCCTAAATAGCTATTTCTAGAATATTTTTTTAATAAGAATGTCCACAAGGGAGGCTATTCTGGACTAGCCATTGAAAAGTAACTTATCCTGCACTAGCTATTTCTGTCAATTTTCCCACATATACAAGCAGTAACTTTATGTATTTTTAACGTGAAGCCTCTTATTTGTCTTCTTCCTACAGCTTGTCTACATGAAAAAATTTACTGACAGAGCAATATCAGTATATTTATATCACTATAATTATATCTGTATCTATATGTTTTATGTACTTACAGCTACCAATGCAGATATTTTTATTCCAGAACAAATTCACACTGGGAGTGTGAATACTAGCACAATTTTACCACTATAGCTCTGCTAGTAATTTCCCAATGCAAACAATCTCTGAAATAATCTAACCGAGATTTCCTAACATTTTCCCTTGCTTGACAGTTTCTCCAAGCCCTTCATAAGCTTGTATCAGTCATATATATTTCATTACCAATACTGTGTGAGCTATAGTGTTTGTTTACTTGAAATATGTACATGAAGAATCTTTGAGCAAGGTCATCCAATACACTCAAGAATTTTATAGAGTTGGAAGAACTGTTAATGTTTCTTATGTATCCTTTTAACCTGTTGTTTTTGCCACATGAAGATCAAGTTAACACTGATAATATAACAGCAAACATCCTGAATTCTGTGGTTTGGAAGAAAGGACTGTTCAGGAGGTCAGCTGTTACAATCCTAACACTGAAACTCAGTTGCTCCATTGCAGCATGATTCTCTCTCCTCCACCATGTTACAGTTCTTCCTTGTTTGAATTGTGCAACCTTTTCCTGGCAAGAAAAGCCTTTTGCTCTAGATTTGTGTAGCTCTAGGGTTTGTAAAACAGTCTGCTACACCAACTAAGCCAACAAAACAGTAAAGAGCAAGCAGTCTAACCAAAAGCAGGAGGATCCATCTGCCCATCAAATTCTGACTAACGTAGTCCATAGTACTGACTCATTCAAAACCTTGCTCATTTCCAAAGAACACAACTACATTTTAGTAATAAGAATTGCCATCAGTTGACAGCTGCTACCATTTTTATGACCAATTTGAGCATTGATTACAATTTCTTAAGGCATGTTTACCTTAAGCCTCACCCATGGCAGCACTTAGCAGTTCTTACTGGCAAGAATCACTCTACTTAGCAATATACAATTAACTATACGGGAGGAAAAAAGAAAAAAACAAAAAAAGAAAATAGGAGAGAAAGGAGGTTAGGAAACTCAGCATTGAGAACAAACAGGGAAGGATTAAGGAGTGCCAGGGAGCAATACTTACTGCTGACTAACTGGCCAACACTCAAAGCTGAAGAGGAGGAGGATGAGGAGGAAGAAGAGGAAGCCTGACGCACTGGGCTTTGAGACATAGATGCTTGACTGTGAGCCAAATGCAGGAGATTGGGTTGTGAGGCTGCTTGTCCCACTTGCGTCTGGGAGGGCTGATGGAGCTATGTTAAAATGTAAAAATAAATATTTAGAAAATGAAGCAGTAATAGGAAACTCAATGCACCATCTCACCCATCTACTCCTGGGGAACAAATCTGATGGGAGCATTAAATACCACAGACTCAGTTCAGGAGAGTGTTACAGCAGGAGCAATCTGAGCTCCTTTGAATTCTGACTTTGTATTTTTTCTCAGTTTAATCATATGCTTATTCTAATTAGAAACTAAATATTTGTTTTAAGTGGGTGATGAGACCTATGACATTCCCAGCAGCATTCTGATTAATAAGTACACGTCCTTACCTGTTTTCTGACTGAAGAAGTCAGACTTTTATTCCCTACATGGATTCTCATAAAAATCAGCATTGTTTCAGAGAGGTCCTTTCATACTGCAGGACTTGGGCTAAGAAGAATGGGAATGGGGAAGAGAAGATAAAGTGGGAGTAAATTCCTTTCCTATAGAAAGGAATATTTTGTTTTATGACATTAGATCTAGCAAATAAACCGGAATTTTGAAACCTTATTTCTTAGTTAATGAATTATCCTTGCCTCAAACACACAGTGAAAGTTCCAAGCCTCATTTCATATCAGGACTGTGCCATGTAGGACACACCTAAACAGTCTGGTGAGTTTGGCAGATGCAAATGATAAACTGTAATACAGTGTGAACCTGGATTCACAATTTTAAAAATTTTTAAAAATTTTGTGACAGGGCAGTCTGGTTGTTCCCTAGGGGAAAGGAAAAAACCCACTAATCCTTTCTGCCTGTAATAAGCTTTCCCGAGGGACTGAGAATTAGAAAATTTCTTTGGTGCTGATTTTTACATAGAACTCCCAACAGTTTCAAAGGACAGTCTCTCAACAGAATAAAGGTACATAACGTACCTTAATACAGTAAAATAGTCCTGATACACTCAACTAACTGCTACTTATGAAACCTTTATTTTATGTTGATTCTTGATACTGATAGAAAAAATAGCAAAAAATGTACTAAAAGGCTCCACTTTTAAGTGATAGCTGTTATCTGCATTCTCAGAAAGGGAGAAGCATAAAGGCCTATTTGGCTTTGCTTGAAGTCAGTAATTTAAATCTATTTCCTGAATTGTAAGGAGTATGAGCTTTTCTCTTTTGATATTTAACTGAACAAATTACTTCAGAAAAGAAGCTGAATTCATTAGTACTACTCAAATTATACATAATATGCTCCCAGAACACATAGAAATGACTGATGCTAAGTAGACAACAAATTGTATGGCATAGTAGATAAAGGTATCTGATCACATTCAAGATTACACTTTTTGTGGAATTCATATGAACAACTTTAATGACATTACGCCTGTTATGGGTCTGTTTAAGAATGGAAAAAATTACAGCTCCTTTTTCTGCCTCCCACTTGGAATGATGTAACACCCAATGAAGCAAAAAACTTTGAGTTACCCTTTAGTAATAATGAAAATTATTTATCTGAGCAGTTTTAGCTTATTTTTATTTTCCCTAAGGCCCAATAAACAAAACAAAAAAAATTATTATCTCCAGAAGGTTTCTCTGATCAAGCACATTAAAAAAACACAAAAAACTGACACTTTATAGAAGATAATAGTTGAGAAGCTGACTGAAAAGCTTCCAGGATTCACACTCATGTAAGCACTGGGCATCTTAAAAAAAAAATTTCACTAAGGGCTGGATTTTATCTATAGATAGCTCCTTACCCAGAGCATCTACTTTTATAATATCTTCTCCTAGGCATGCGGCCCACTAGGAGGTCTGGCCTCCTCTGAATGCTGCAGAAATGGAGTGCCCATCCATCACTCCTGCATCACTCCAGACTGCAGCTTTCAGAAAACAGGCAGGATTTGGGGTTTTTATGTCTGTTGGTTGAGGGAATCTAGCAAAACTAAAGATTTCAGCCTGGGTGAGGGAAGAAAAGTATTGTGTTTAGACGAGTTAGATGTTTTCACACTATCTGGAGCAGTCTTAAAGTTGTTATTGCTTATCTGAGGATGGAGAAGCAAATGTAGTAGCTATTTTTAAAAAGAATGATCTGTAAAATTATAGTCCAGTCAACTAAACTCCAAGCCGTGGAAAAGTACTGAAGAAAATAATCAAACAATTTGTAAGCACCCGCAAGAAAACAAGGTAGCAACAGACAACATGGATTGTTAGGAACAAACTGTGTCAAACCAATCTGATCTCCCTCAAAGACAGGGTAATTGGCCTTGCGGACAGGGAAAAAGCAGTAGGTGGCTTGACTTTACAAGTCTCTCAACACTCCCTCGTGTGACATTCTTTATAACCTAGGGATACACAGTTTAGATAAAATTGCTGCAGAATGAATGCAAAAGTAGTTGGAAAAAAAAACTGAGAGGAAAGACATCTATCTGTGGAAATGGAAGTGTGTGTGTGGGGTGCTTCACAGATGTCTGTCCTCAATCTGCACTACACAGTATTTTCTTAACGACCTGGATGATGGAGAAGAGAATGTGCTTACTACATTTATGTGCCAGTTATATGCTGGGAGGGAATTTTTATAGGTTGGAATACAGGATTAGGATTCAAAATGATCCTGTTGGTTTTAACATGCCACCAACAATGCCAAGGTATTGCAAAAGGGAGGAAAAAGTCAGCTCCCATACCAAGCCATGTGAGCAGGAGTGATGTTTGCAGTGTATATGAAGAATCTTCTTTCCTACTAAGGATTAGAAAAAAACACTGCAAGGGAGACACCATGTCCACAGCTTCAGAGATGCCACACTTCAGAGAAAATCTGGACCAGCTGGAGGAGAACAATTAGAGTGACTGAAGGATTGGGAGTCACCTGAGGTTTATGCAGACACATGAAACGAACTGGTCATGTTTAATCTAAGGAAGGGAAGACTAAATGGAATATGATGCCTGCCTCAAATACAGGCAGTGCTAATAAAAATGGTAGAGGATGAGTCTGTCTTACATTTTATAGTGGAGAGAATGAATAATAACATGGAATATTCAAATTAGATGCTGGGAAAAGCTGTCTAACATGGCAGTGAAACACTGACATAAATTGCTGTGGGAACCTGTGGAGTTCTGTGAGGGTGTTTAGGAGGAAGTTAGACTAATACTGGAATAGCTACTCTGCCTAAGAACAACAGTCTGGATAATCTCTTGAACCTTGACTTTCTAGCCTTAATTTTTTAGGACTGTGCTAATTCTCATCAGTATTTCTCAGGAAGAAATACATGATCATGTAAGACAAAGATGGCAAATCCAACAGTTTCCGTGCTATAAATGTTGTCTCTGAACAGTTCAACTTCTGAGCATGTACACAACACATCTGATGCTTCCAGGAAACTCCAGAATGAGAGGGCATTCTGCATTCTTCAGTTTGTGTGCACACAGCAGCAGTCATGATGTAGCACACACACAGTGTGCTGGTTAAGGCTAGGAAATATTTGATTCTCTGCATGTGTATTGTACAATGCATTTCCAAATGCATTTTTGAAAGAACTGGGATACCCAGAAACCTGGCGGTTTTCCTGTCAGATGTCCAGGAATCTTTGGACAAATGTAAAAAATTCTCAAAATTCAGTTGGGCAAAAAGGATATGGGTAATGAAGTCCAGATGCACAGGGAAAAATTAAGTTTGACAGAAATATATAAGGGATATTTACACGTTGTTAGTTTCTAACTCACTGCCTGTGAGGGAAAAGGAACAAATGGGGTTGGAGAGGATGAAGAGTTAACTTAAGGACTGGCCAGGGACTAATGGAGGATTCCACTTTAACTCCCTACATAATTTCTAGCACAACCCCTCTTTTACAGATGTGGCAGTTTGGCTGTACACGTCCTGCTTAAGGAACAATGATAGTTATCTGTGTCATGAAATTGAATTAAAATACTCTCTCTCTTTTCATCCACTATAATTTCCACTCCAGAAATAGCCTTAAGGAGAGGTGACGATTAGATTATGAATTAGATTCCAGATGACAGAATCAATTCGAACTTGCAGTAGCTGACTTTACCCACTTTTGGACACGTACATACGATATGAATTATATTTATGACTGTTGTGCATTTTCCATCCAAAGACAGAAGGAGGCACAGAAATTACAGAAGCAGTTACTGTAAGTGCCATTCTGTGTAGGTGGATATAGTAGGCACACGGAGAATGATGACTGCATGCCACGCTGATCAGTATCTGGCAGGAATATACGTATGCATACTGCAGCTGGAGGAATCTGAGAAGCATAAAGTTCAGTGTAATACTTTGTAAGAGGACAAGGGCCTGATTCTAATTTATTTTACATCAGTTTTATGTTCTGCAGTCAACAGTGCAGGAGATACTGATTGATGATGATGTCAGGCCATCAAATAAAGCCTGAATTTAGGAAATTAAACAGATCACTCTTCAGAAACACTTATTTTGCTGCAGATCAGATGTATTGAAGCATGACTTCAGTATTTCAGAACTTTAAAATACCCTTGTTTGCACATAATTTCAATAACAGCATTTTTAATTTAATAATTTAAGTGTTACACAGTACATAATACATCATTATCATTCCTACTAGATATTCCATGCAGTGTGAATTTGCAAAGGTTTCACCACTTTACATTTCCAGGCTGTCAAGAAATCCATGAGGATCAGGTGTTACTTGTTTCTAGAAATCAAAAGCTATATTGACTTTTGAAGAAGAAAATATCCAAAGTGTACAATTGTACAAAATGCAAAAGGAAGTGGCATAAATTGAGCAAATACAGCGAATGCTTTAAAGGGAGATCATCTTTGTGCTGGATATAAAAATGTATGATTACTATGCCAATATGGAGAAACAGTAAAGAAAATAAACACTCCAATATTTTTTCTAATAAAATTTGCAGCATTTTATTGTATCCATTTCTACATGTGATGCTAGATTTTAGCAGAGCGCATCTGGGCAGCTGCAGCAGACTCTTTGGAAAGGCTTCAAAGAAGTTGATAAGCATTATCAAAAGAAATGAGACCAGCAGGTCAAGGGAGGGAATTCTACCTCTGTTGATCTTATGATCTCATGAGACCCCACCCGGAGTACTGTATCCAGGAGCTGGAGCCCCAACACAAGAAGAACATGGAGTTCTTGGAGTGAGTCCAGAGGAGGGCCACAAAGATGATCAGAGGTCTGGAGCACCTCTCCTTTAAGGACAGGCTGCGAGTTGGGGTTCAGCCTGGAGAAGAGAAGGCTCCAGGGAGACCTTATAGAGGCCTTCCTCTACCTGAAGGGGTTTACAGGAAAGCTGGAGAGGGAATGGTTTTAAGCTGAAATGGGTTAGATTTAGGGTAGACATGAGGAAGAAATTCTAGTGTGAGGATGGTGAGACACTGGAACATGTTTTCCAGGCAAGTTTTGGATGCCCCCTCCCTGGAAGTGTTCACGGCCAGTTTGGATGGGGCTATGAGCAACCTGGCCTAGTGGGAAGTGTCCCTGCCCATGCAGTGTGGTTGGCACTAGATGATCTTCAAAAGGTCCCTTCCAACCTAAACCATTGTATGTTCATGTGCTTCTATGATAATTCAGAGATGAAGAATGAATTAGGTCTATATGACTAACATTTGCTCCTATCTATGTAGAATATTCCTACACCTGGGATGGTTGATAGAGTCCTATATTAAGGTCTCCTTATGAGATCAGGGATGTTTTTCCTTGCATCCAGAAAGTCACACAATAGTGGTAGAGTAAAAAGATACTTTGCATAAGCTAAGGGAAGAGAAAGAAACTAAGTGGAAATAATGAACAAATGCCGTGACAGAACGGCTACTGGTTTTACAGAGTCTGGAAAGACAGAAAGGGCAAAATATGTCCCTAATGAAAGACAGAAGAAAGTAATGGGTTTAAATTGCAGTAAAGGAGGCTGGGGTTACGCATTAGGAAGATCTTTCCAATGCTAAGGAGATTGTCCTAAGTTGCCTAGGGATGTCAGGGAACCTCCATCACTGAAGGTTTTTAAGAACAGGTTAGACAAACATCTGTCAAGAATGATATAGGGACAGCTGATCGTGCCTAGGGGGAGGGGATGGACTGCGTGACCCCTTCAGGTCCTTTCGAGTCCTGTTTTTCTATATTTCTGTGAAAAGGAAATCTGAGAGATGAGAAAACACAACAAATTAGAGAAGACAGAGGTGAAAAAACAAGTACAACAAAAAGGGCAGAAGAGATGAAACTGAGAGGAATGGCACAAAGAGAAGAAATACATTGTAAACAATCCCCTTTGTGATACAAATAAAGATTTTAATTTTTTTCAGATGTCAGCTAGTTCTTCCCAGGAAATACAGACATTAGCTCTAGTAAAGACTAAAGTCCATGGAAGGTGCTGAAAAGTAAATACTTTTATATAAAAAGACATTCCAAAACACTTTGAAATGCTATGACAATGCCTTGCAGAAGTAGTAGTTTGAGTATTTCATGCTTCCATTTTTCTGGTAAACGGAATTCTCTGCTCCATCTATGATTCATAAAATGTGCCATACGTTTGTTTTTGAGAAAGAGTGGTGGCGTGTGGTGCCCACTGCATGATTTCAGAACACCATGGCAGAGGAGGTCTGTCTTCAAACCTACTCATACAGCATGACCAGGCATGGGCTTCAAATTTTCTTAAATCTTCTAGCACGTGAAGACAGTAAGTTATTACACATACCTGCACGCCTCATGCCAAATTGCTTTCACAGCCAACTCTCTCAGAATGTTTCCACTGTGGCCCAAATACCATACTCCATCACTTTAGCTTCCTCAACTACATTCAAGTAAGTGAACATATGAATCTAAATATTAATAGATGCTTAATAAGTGTCCTCTCTCCTAATAGAGTCTAGTATTATATAATTATTATATATAGTATATGTTCTATATATATCATGTATAATATAAAAGGCCTCTACACACACTGCTTAGACTGACAAAATAGGCATGTTTGGAAACTAGCATTAAAAAACTCTTTGGGTTCACACAGGCTGTACTGATAGTTCAGGATGAAGACAACAGCAAAGAAGTGCTGGTGTGCTGTGGACATAACTGGGGGTAGGGTTTTCACAGCATCTGCTGAAGTTCTTTCAAAGCCTTTCCATGGGATCAGAACTACATTCAAAGCAAATGCTGTAACTGAAGGTCTTTTAGCTTGCTAAATGAGATGGAGGACACAGCTAGCCTTCTGTAGAAGATATAATTTTATATGCAAATCAGGTGTATTGGTCATCTTTATGACCCCCTTCAGGAATGATATTATGTCAGTATTACAGTAACAGACTAACAGACTTAGGCGTGTAAAGAGCATAATTAAAAGGTAAGAGAAACAGTGAAGAGTACTCTTTCTATGTGTCAGTTCCTAACAATGACACATGAAGTGTGTTGATACTTTCCTGTTTCCAATGGTCCAATACAGTTATATTGACTTTTCTTAGGTATCCTATTCCTACAAGTTCAGATACCATAAAGAAAATTGGTCAGGAAGGGATGGAACGCTGGTCAGGAAGGGATAGAAATTACATGTCAAGCATTCATGCTGTGGCAAGGAAAATCTGATGGAGTCCCTTAAGATAGTCAATAGTCTGGTAATCTTTACTTTAAAAAAATCTAGTAATTTTATCCATGGATGATATAGAATTATGCAATGCTGATGTAATGGAGAACAGAAAGCAGTGAGAAAAATTGTCACCCTTATCACTCAAAGCTATATATAAAAAAACTAAAAACCAAAAAACCCCCCCAAGAAGTTGGATTGAGACAATGCAGTTTAGTGAGCATATTCAAACAAAGAGAAAGAAGACTATATTTCTCATAAAAAACGACAGCATCAAAGCAATAAGAGCATTACAGATAGAAAATTATTGAGAGATATTAATGGGAGAGGGTATCAAAGAAATGCATGGAGCTGAGATAATAAGATGGTAGGTAGTATGTGGTATGTTGAGACTGCAGAAAGAAAACGTCTGGCATGAGATTTAGAAAGTAGATGTACAAAAATGACCACAGACCCATCTGAGAGTGTCTATGTCTTGTCAACAGTTAACCTGGAGTGTGACAGCCACTGACAACAAAGATGGGGAACTGACTCTGTGAGAAAATACTGCCTAGTAACTGGCTTTATTGTGTTCGAGTTGGCAGAAGCCCAAAGCTGGAAGTGCTAAAAGACACAATGAAATATAAAAAGTTCTGGCAGGCAGTGTAGATAAAACAAGACTGAGGACAACTGGGACTACAGACCTGATTTAATGAATATAGTATGTAGAAGAAAAGACCCAAACAACAGCTAGAAGGCAACCTGCTTGCTGAGGTACACTGGAGAACAATAAAATGTGTAAAAGTTGCTTTTGTGTGGTCAAGTAAATCGTTATGAAAACATCAATTATTAGAAAAGCTGTTTAACAAATTTATAAACAAATATGCATTTTGAACCCCAAATCACTGGCAGCTGAATTTGTTTTACCTAATTTCATTCATCTAAGAATTATCCTAAAATAGCTACCCTAGCCCCCTCTCATGTCAGTGGAGACAATAGATACCCTAAAATGCCTATAAGAGAGTAAACCTACATAAAAATTAATCTATTTTGAAAGCCTGAGTTGCCTATTAGACATATATATGTCTCCTTGCCTATGTCTCTTTGTCTCCACAGGAAATCTAGTTAACTAGACTCCACCAAAAACCTAACTGCTCTGTGACTAAGTTGAATCTTCCAATTTATGGTTCAAGTTCTTCTGTCAGTTCTCTTAGAGTTAACATGTGTTGCTAAAGATACGAAAGAACAACTTTGACATAAAAAGAACAAGGTTTTCAAATCTGATAACAAATAACAATGCTAACAAGTTATTACAAGCTCATCTGTTCTTGAAAAAAACTGAAAAGCATTTAGCCATACAATCTGAATTTTTACAAAATCCTTCTGAGGGGCACGAAGGAACTGTAGAATTCAAGGTTACAAGTTACTCTTCCACTATGAGAAATAAACAGCTTAAAAAAGCAAGAAACAAAATTAGGGAGTAAGTAATCCTTTTTCAAGAAAGGAGATAACAAGTAGAGATCAAATGTTATATACCCAATTTTTTGAATGGTTTTAGCAAGCAGCATGAAAATACGGTGAACAACGGTGAATTTGAGTCAGCAGGAAGAACAGCTGAATTTCTGAAATTAGTAAAGAATGCCATGAAAAAACTTACAGATCCTGCTTACAACATGCTGGAGGAACACTATGACAGATGAAACACAGAGTAGGTAGCGATAAAGTCATTCATATTAAATGGCACCATTTTAGTGACTTAATAATCAGGGTAGCAAAGGTGTATCACTACAGCAGATACATCTGCTTATTGAAAAACCTACTCAGTGAGAAGAGAAAGAACAAAGAATGATGATAGATTTTATTGAGATAAAGAGAGAAAATGATGCTGAAAATAATATAAGGTAACTATATAAAACAGTGAGGCATCCAGACAGATCATGACATCCAGTTCTGATCACAAAATCTCAGAGAGATTAGGTGTGGAAATTGAAAGAGTTGTGAGAGTAGAAGTTTTTAAAAGCAGATAAAAACTTGTTTATGACTTAAAAAGAATGCAGACTATAACAGAAGTGTAAACCGCTTCCCACTTCAGATAACTTCTATGAGAATTCTTAGTGAGAGCATAGATGCTGCTGCTTAGATTAGCAAAATCTTGGAAAAAAATGAAAACACTAAAGCTTTGATTAGTGTAATTTAAGGGGCAAAAATCCCTCCTGTGGGTAGTTCAAAGAATATAATTCAGAAACATCTATTTGTTCTTAAAAACCAGAGGAATGAAAAACAGTGGAATTGCCTGTGTACATTAAAAAGCAACCTAGTCACAACACAGAAAAAGAAGTAGTGCTTTACACTATATTTAAGTAATCTATGAACTCATTTCTATGAGGAGACATTGAGGTTTTAGTCTATCAAGTTTGGAAAAGTTATATGAATAAATAACAGATGTAGTCTATGTAAGTAAAGCTGACTACAGACAATATCTGAGGCATTTAAGGCTTCAGGCAAAAAGTAAGCATGCATTACTTGGCAACTGAAACAGGCTACATAGGTTCAATTATTGTGACTCAGCTAACAAGCAGCAACTTGCTATCACTGCTTGCAATCACCTCTTCTTTTCCTCAAGCACATAGTTCCCAAGAAACTGACAAGCTCAAAGTTAAACTACGATCATCTGCAACTGGAACATTTTACTACATTATTTATTTCCTCATTTATTTCTCGATGACATTCTCAAAACTTTTCCCAAACTTGCCTTGTACTTTTCATTCCCTCTTCTGAAGATTAACTTTCATCAAGTTACAAGATGCCAAATACATTGTGACCCCATTTTCAAAAATATTTTGAGTTCTTGCTAAGCCCTCTGAGACTGAGCATCAGTTCTTCTGAAAACAAGGTTTTCAGCTTATGACTAAATATGCTATCATTAGACAAATACCACGGTTTGGTGAAATCTTTACCCAGAAAATAAAGTAAATTCTGGATTTCCTTATTGCTTTTGTAATTCCATTTACTTTTCAAATGATACAGCAGTTTGTATAGTACTAGCTCAATTGCTTTTGACTTTCCATCAGCATTACTCATATGAGGAATTTGGCTCTCATGCCTCTTTTCTACTCCCACTGAAATCAATGGCAAAATTTCCTGACTTCCTTCAGTAAAAGCAGAAAAGCCAGTAGAGGGAGCACAAATACATAGAAACAATTTTCTGTGGTCCCTATAAATATGAAAAGGTGTACTACTTTTTCTTACAGTAGTTGCATTACTTCTCCCTCCCCCTCCCAATTAAAAACATGTCTTGATCAGGTTCCAGCAGGTGCAAATAAGGACGTTCCGTGTTTTTTTTTGGTGGCCCCTCCTGCAGCCCCTGGGACCTCAGGACTCTGTGTGAGAGCCATAGGCTGGACCCTGCAAAACTGATCCTGGCAAAACAATGTTCCTCACACAGCAGGCATGAGCAGAGCAGCACATCCTTGCCTCTTGGACATTACCAAAGCTCTGCTGACCAACAGCTGCTCTCTGTGCCAGCTGATGATCACCCATGAGCATGCAGGTGGGTGAGCCACTACACCACAACACAGCACAGCTCAGCAGGGACTCACTCTCCCTACCTCAACCCATTGCTCTCATGCAGCAAACTGAAGCCTTCAGGAGTAGTTTGTCCCTTTATGTGAGCCCAGTGACCCTAGCTGTGCCAAGGTCACACCTCTGTCACCTCTGTGGCCACAGATACTACTTGCAGACATTGCCTGGAAAAGGTTTGCTGTGCTATAGGACTCAGAAAGTGCTTTGCCCCGTGGGTAAGAAAGTCTTCGGGAACAGTACAGGGCTCCTATCCTCTTCCTGACTTCTAAATTTCATGTGTTTCAAATGGGATCTCAGGATGGCAATGACTTTTGTGACCTTCTGCCACAAAGGAGGAAAAGTTCTCATCTGTTCAGGGGACTGACTCTAAAAGAAACACCTCACCTCACACACCCCCAGGAAAACAGAAGTTTACTGCTGAGTTGCTTATTCCATTGTTGGGCTTTCTAGTGCTGGAGAACACAGAGGCCACCCTCCCATCTATCCTGCTTTGTTTGAAACCATATACATGCAACAATTGCAAAAGCACTTGCCAGTAGAAGTCTGCTTCCATTAAAGAAAAAGAGCATTAAATACATTACAAATGCTTTGGAAAAGGCCTCTTCTAGATACCACAGAGGATAAGATGGAAGAAAAAAAGAATGTAACTATTTGGATGTGAAATATTTTAAAAACAAACAAAAAAGTCACCTTAGAGATCCATTGGCTCTCTACTTCTAAATTTTGAAAAAAAAAAAGTAATTTGTAGTTCAGAGAGCCCTGGGAATCTCAGAAAAATACAAAAGGCTGCTACTTGTGACTGGAGGTGTAGGCAGGACTAGCAAACAAGCACTATCAGCAATGGAAGTGCTAAGCTGAACATTTAAATGAGTGACATTTTTGTAAGTACCTTTCTGGTAATCACATTTGATGTCTTTTCCATCTTCAATTTGCTCTCTTTCAAAGAGAAAAGGTGGCACTACAATTCTTTGCTCTACAAATATAGACAAAACTAACGAGTTTGACTTTAGAGTACTATATAAAGAACTACAGAAATCTTTTTGGACATCAGTGATGTTGCTGCACCCATTCTGTGATCTACCTGGTGCCTTACAGTGAGTAATAATTTCCCTAAAAATACTTTCTGTATATGCAGATATGCACAACTGTATCTGATTTTCCAGCGAAGAAGACTAATCAGTTTTTTATATTTTTCTTAGTTCTCTCTGCACATTCTGTAACATTTCAAACCTCAGTCTACTGAGTGACAACTAACAAAGGAGCTGAGCTCAATAGGCCAGATGGACCTCTCCTGTCTCATATTCTTATTGTGATTTTTGCTGCAGAAAATTTCTCAGTTTACCCTATACTGACCTTTAAAAGAAAGAAAAATCATATATGGGTAACCTCGGAAAGTATAAAAAGATCATATATTATGACATTGTATTATAACTACATATAAATACCAACATACTATTGATAGTATGATAGGATTAATCTTTTATTAGAAATGATAAAGAAGTGGGAATTTTTCGAAAGGCCATGTGGGGTAGGAGACTTCTGCAGAGTCTGTCTTGATAATCATTCAGGCTACAGACACTTTACCTGCTGGCCTGGTTTGAGTGGCGATAGTGTGATTCCCTGGGTATTGATCACTGGGAGTATCTGGTTGCCGATGACGGTGGCGATGATCTGACCCTGGGCATTGGTCAATAACTGTGGAGTTATCGGCTGCACCTGAAGTCCCTGAGCTCCACCTGCCGCCTGGCTGGAGGGGACTGGATTAGGCATCAGTGGGATTGTTCCAATAATCTGGAGAAAAGGACACAGAAAGGGAAAATGCACACATGCCGCATACACTTGCCACACATCATTAACGTGGTTTGTTTTTGTTTTGGTTTTTTTTTGCATGTTAAAGCAAATTAAGGTGAAACAAGCAGAGAGAAATGGACATGGACAGCTGAGGGTGTGAAACAACTCTTCCTTCGCTGGGCTGGTGAGGACTTTCAAACATGTTTGTTGTGACAAATATCACCTGTACATTTTACCCCCATTCACTGTCATCCCCCAAAATCTGCTGTGGCTGAGAGCGTATGAAACAAATGATGGGCCACGTTCTGGCCCTTGGATGATGGTTTTTTTCCACCTCTCGTTTGAACATGGAGTGATATATATGTAAATATGAGCCCCATTTGTCTTGTTTTCTACAACTCATCTGCATAATGCCATTAACTGTGAACTGGGGTGCTTATGTATGTTGTTTTGAATTACTGATACCTAGTACTCTAGTTGACCATTTCTGACTCCCATGTGATCACCAGGGGGAAAGAAATGATCCTGCTGCTCTTCAGGACATGGCTTATTAAGATACGTTCATAAAAATGCAGCTGCTTTTGGATGACAGCTAAATAGTACAACACAACTAGAAGGATGTTGTTAGATAAAACATTTTAGCTAACATTTCTGGGGCAAGTACTTGCAGAAAGAGACACTTTTGACAGATTTGAGAATACAGTGATTTCCTAAACTATGAATGTGCCTGTAAAACTAATATTAGGATAAGAATGTCAAACAGATACTGTAAGAAAGCTTGTCTGTCAATAAATTGCTATAGTAAAGAAAGTTACACTGGTGGAAGACTTTTTTACAAGTACTAGAGAATCTGTTACAAACTTTTGATGAAACTTGTGTATTCAAACAACAACTTGGGTTGTTTTTCTCAACAGAAACAAAGGAAGCATGAAGCTAGAGTCCTAGGATTTTCACAACAGGAAAAGTAAAAACAGGCTTCCAGACTTCCCTCTCCAGAAGCCTTGCTTTCTCCTCTTTCTCCTGAACACCTACACTGCGAGTCCCTTTGGTGTCCCATGAATATGATCCCGGTTGCTCTGTGTCTCTTGTCACATAAATTGACTGCTATTGTAGACCTACTTGGATGCTGAGAAACAGGGTGGATTATGGCTGAATTGTCCTTCTTTGTCCACAGTGGGGATAGTCACATTTTAACTTCCTTCAGTTTATTTGCTGATTCTCATACCATTTACAAGCTTAATCATCTTTTTTAGATCTCTTTTTTTTCTGACAAATTTTGTTGAAACTGGTCAGCTCTTTCAAAGCCATTAAGTAGGTACGGAGAGATGGATGAAAAGAGGGAGAGGATAGATAGCACTTAAACACAAGACTTAAGAGTTGTTTCCTCAGGAAAACAGGCTGAAATGTTTCTAAAAAACTTGAAGATGAATTTGTCTCACAAAAAAGCACATACAATTCCTATTGTTTTCAGCTACTAATTTCTAACATACCAATGGGAAATGTACAACCAACAGAGTAAAATTACCTCTACAATGACTTCATAGTGAAAATATTAGTGGCTTTGTGGGTGTACCACTAAGTTACTTTCTGAGAGTATAAAATAAGAACAACAAATTTGAATCTCTTGCTAAAGATACAAAAAGGAGACATCTATGGTCTGCGTTGTGAAGAATAGGAGGGATCTATGAAGATCTCCCTCTGTTGAAATCACCAGAGGTGATACACAACAGTCTCAGAAAAATCTGCCCTCAGGAAAACATTGTGCAGTGATACCCAACTAACTCAGGCATAGCTGGAGGGGCAAGAGGCTCTCATCAGAGTGTCACCCTGTTCCTTGTGTTATTAGGCTAAAATATCACTCAGTTAAGTGACAGTGTCCTAATGAGTGACTGCCTTTTCAGCAGTCACAGACCAATGGTGTGCTTCTGGGTAAGCTCAAATGTGAAGTACAACATAACAACTGAAAGAGATTCCTTGAGTGAAAAGAGTGCACTTGGTTAGCTACAGCAGCTCAGCTAACAAGTGTTAAGGGCTGAAGTCATCATAAATTTACTAAACTTGCCCGGTTAGAAGTCTGGATGGGAAGACCAGAAAGCTACAAAGAAAAGCAGGACAGCTCTCCTGTGGGAGGACCTGGAAAAAAAAGGGCAAGCCCACCTGCTCAGCGATATTGTAAGAGCTGCATATATCAAAAGTGTTCAAAACACTGTAAAGATATCATTTAAGTTCTCCTTAATGCATTCCTAAAAGGCAGATAGATCAATAAAGATTATTACCCCCCATTTTACAGAGCACAAAAGTGAAGCACAATGACGCATAATCAGACAAAGGTTGTGATTTAGAGTGTTAGCCTTCTAAGATGGAATCGCCTGCAAGTTTTTCTCTGCAGACCACAGTATTTTTATTTTTTTTTTTAAGGTGTCCCTAGCTGAACTACAACTGCTTTACCATTTGTGTGAGAAGATGGCTGTTCACTGAGGAGGGAGGCATTTTTTCAGTATGGGAATTTAATACAACTTCCATGCAGTGCAACATGTAAATTTTCCCCAGTTTTTTGTGCCCTAAAACATCTATGGGTCACAAATACAATCTTTTGCTTTTACCATATGTCACCCAACACAAGGAATAATCCTTCTTAATTTTATCAACAGAAGCATAGCAAAGGCCTCTCCTTCCTTTGCCATGTCAGTAAAGGACGCGACCTTGGAGTGTCATTACTCCAATGTAACTCTAACTATCAAGGTCCTAATCCCAGCAAAGCAAAAAATGCTGTGCTGTTGTTATCAGTAATAGAAATGTTTGCATTCACATTTAAAATGCATTTCTTGGACTTCAGCTGGACATTTTATAGAATGACAGTGCTGAAGTGGACAGTTTGTAAGGTCAGAAGCAGAAGGCTATCTATATGTATTAATGTGTGTCACACGCCATTCTGTACATGGCACATTGTACATGTACACAGCTAGAAATGGAGCAGGGAAAGCATACAGCTGGAGAGGTGTTCCAGAAGGACAAGTGAACAAATGCCCTCACGGCTGTTACTGTAGAAACCAAGCCTAAGTCAGTGTGTGGGAAACATTCAGAACACTTTGCAAAACGTACTGGGATTTTCAGATTTTTTTACCATTTTATGCCAACATAAAGTAAAAACCTAACCAATTAAAACCAAGATGCCCACCTCTCTCTGGTTAACCAACAGGGTTACTATTTATGGCATGCTCATTTGGTACAGCTAAACCCAGATTCAAGTTTCTCCTTTCCCAAGGAGCCTAACAGCTTGCTGATTCACACTGCTCAGCTTTGTAGGAACTGAAACAGGATCCTCTCCCCAAACCTTGTGTGGCTGCCCTGATGCTGGGCCAGATTCCTCTTTTTCTAATTTTGATACAAGATTTCATTGTAGGCCTTGCTAATCTATACTACTGAAGTATCATAAAAGCTGGCTCTTTAAGAAGAGAATTTATGGCTTTGATATATTTGCATTTCCTGAGGAAATAAAACAAGACCATTCCATGGGCTTGAGTCACTGGCATGCCACAGTACAGACTATTTAGTTGCCAGTGATCTCCCTAGTGGGAAGGCATTGCTCCTTTCTAGGAAATGCTGCTATTTCAGATTAAATTCAAGGACAGTTCAGGAAAAGCACATGACAGGGACTCGTACCACAAGATACTTATAGAATCACACAATCACAGAATGGTTTGAGTTGGAAGCGGTCTTTTAAAGATCATTGGGTCCAATCCCCCAGCAAGGGAAGGGACATCTTCCCTTAGATGAGATTGCTTAAAGCCTCATCCAGCCTGGCTTTGAACACCTCCAGGCACAGGGCATCCACAGCTTCTCTGAGACACTGAGAAGCAGAAGAGTCTTCTTGCTCTTCCAGTGTTTGGACTCAAATTCATAAACAATCCCACATGTCAAACACCTTCTTGAGAAAACACACACATCCCAAAGAGTCCTCATGCTACAAAAATAAAATTTAAAAAGTTCTGAGTTTTTTTACATTTTGCATGTGGCTTTCCCAGTTCCTTTGGTACCTCATACAATGGAAAGTCAGCACTAAGCATTCACAGAGAAGTTGAAAAATAGGCATTGTATGCAACACAACAAATGGACAGTTTTGAAAGTCCAAGGGTTAATTTGATGGACCCCCTTATCAATGGTCCACAACCTCGAAGATAGTCAGACACTTTAGAGGGAGTAATCTGCAGAGTACTTCTAATTAAAAGAAATTACACCTGGTTGTATGTCTTTTGTACCTTACATGCCTGTATGTTACACATATAGTCATAAATGTAGTGCAGGCCTACCAGGACATTTAATGTAAATTCAGATCTCAGCTTTTCTACAGACATGGGAATTCAGTCTACCTCTAATTAAAATACAAATACTGTAATTCTGGCCCAGTTCAAGTGATGGAGTGTTCTTATAAGCCTTGACTGAACCAGATTTTCACTGCAAGTATTCAGTAAGATTCTTTTATTTTTGGTTATGGATTGATGATAGAATTATTAACTAAACAAATCAAGGAATAATTCATCTTCAATTGCATCTAGAGATGCCTATAGAGCAGTTCTTACAATGTTAACAGGTTTTTACACTTCCCAATATTATTCAAATTTTAAGAAACACTTATTTTTTCTAATTTCAATGGAAATTCAGAATGATCTTTAGGAACACCTGAATAATCTCCTCAATTAACCTGTTAGTGTTGTTGTAGCATCCTAGCATTTCAAGATATCCAAGATCAGGGCTCTCAAATCTTACAAGCTGAATCTGCCATTGCTGAGACAACTTGCACGATTAAGTGCTATTCATATCAAATACAGCTGTAAGACTTGGCTTGCATCTGAAGTTAATTTGTTGATCTGTTCCTACATACCATCTGTGGGCTCATCAGTATTTGCTTACACAGTTCTGCAAACCATAAATTCATCTGCACTGAAAAGAATAAGCACACAACTAAAGTGAAGGTAAAATCCCAAGGAATGAAGCTGACCATGGAGGGAAAGAATCCCAAACCCTCAACATATAAAAAAATATCATTACCTTAACAGCAGGGTAATGTCCTAGCACTGATACCCTAAAGTTCTTAGTCACTTATTAAACCATTACACAGAGTTTAGACCCTTGCCTTGCTCTGTAAAGATTTCTTCTTAAAAATGAAATAAAAGCATCTGATTCCTTAAAAATGATCCCTTAAACACATGATGTTTAAGAAAGAATAACATAAAAGAATCCATTCTTATCCTTTCCAGGATGACAACACATTTTCATATTTAAAAGCCTCTGTGGATTACTTCACGGTACCTCACAGGCCGAAACCGTGGGCAGAAGCTGAGTGACTGCTCAGAACTTCAGGGGATAAACACTTAATTGTAGCCCCATTTGCACTGTAGATAGAAAACTGGATTTTGCATAATTGTATGAAGGACTAATTACTGATTTTCCAGCAGTGGGTCTATCTTTGTGTCTCTTACTAAATCAATTTTGTTTTGACATTAAGCAAAGTTACTATGATAGTTGTTACGGTCCAAGGTAACATTAAAATTTATTTTGTTTTGGATCCGCGAAACAAAGTCCAACCGTAGAAGGGTTGGGTGCAACCAGACTTTATTTGACAATTGACACAAGCAAAGTTATAGAGACAAGCAAAAGAGGGAGAGGAAAAGAAGATATAAGTGAGAGAGGGAGAGAGAAAAGTGGAGAAAAAGGGTAAGAAAGTGGGAAGAAAGCATGAGAGAGAGTCACCACCAGGGGCCCAGCTGTCCAGCACGTTCCTTCAAGATGGCGCTGATCCTGGACAGGGCCCGATGCAACAGGTGGGTCAAGAGATGACAAAACAGCCACAGCATGGACAGCCATATATACCCCTGAGTTCCTTTTGTTCCGAAGGGGCAGCTGCCAGTCAAGTGCCACAGAAGCCAGGGGCAGTGGCATCAGAGCCATTGCAGAAGGATGCAGTCCCCCCCCAACTCATCAGTTCTTATCTCCTTCCAGGTACCGCTCCCTGCTCTGTCCTGGCCCCCTCAGTCAGGTACATCAGCATCAGTACAATTAAGGTGGCTTCCTCCACCCTGGCCAGGGTAATGGTGCCTGGAGCATGTCCCAGCACTGAAGGCCCTCAGAAAAGGGGAGCAGTCTCCACCCAGTAGTTCTTATCTCTTCCCAAGGTGTCACCCCCTGCTCATCTCTGTCCAGGCCAGGTCCTCCACCCCAGCCAGGGCTATTCACTTTAAAATTGCTCTTTTGAGACAATTGCAAATCAGTGAGGTCAGACTCTCAAAGTACTCTAAAAAAGAAGCATACATTTTTTTTAGTCCTCTCATTGGAAACAGGGATGCTGCCTTGCTTCATTGTTTTCCTAGCACAACCAAATATTACAAACTGTAGTCAAATGGGTGGTTCATCCACTGCCTTTGTTTCTGCTGTAAAAAGGCTAAGTAAAATCAAAGACTGACTATACTAAGCTGTTAGCCAGGGCTGAAATAAAGCAAATAGTTCCATTTTGCCTGAAGAACATCTTTAACTATGGAAAAGGAATGCTAATTTTTTTCAGCAGTATCATCAAAATGATTTTACCATTTACCAAGGCAATTTATTCACTTTCGAATAAGAGAACAATATAATATAAAATAAAATAGAAAAATTAGTAAAAAGTAAGCAAGATGAGCAACAGAAAAATTGTTCAGTAAAATAAGGCAAACCACCATACACATATAAGTTAATTTAACATCTCAAACTGTGAGCAGAATGCATGAAAGTCTAACTCATTTAGTGAGCCAAAAAAAGTCACTATTTGAGTGAATGTTTGATGATTTAAATGTGCTTTACTCATCTTAATTTTCCAGTCCTAAGAATACAATCTGAAGTAAAAACTCACTTTGGCTTCTGTTGTGTGATGCTGTTATGTTTTACAATTTTTTTCTAATTTTACAGGGCCAAAAGCTAATTTAAGCCAGCAGTCAACCATCTACAGCACACAAAACAGTGTCTATGGTTTGGTTCATTTTTTACAGTTTTGTAAATTTGTCTTTCAAATTTGTTTCTTTTGTTCACAGATATATTCCTTCTTGTATGCAAATGCAAATCTTGTAAGCTTGCAAATTTGCTTTGCTTTATTCTATTTCCTGAAGAGAACTCTAAAGAATGGCACAACAAAATGCTATTATGAGATCAAGGCATCCAGTAGTGATACTGGAAACAGGCACCTATGAAATTGTACTTCTGGATCACTCATGTAAGGAATTATAATTTTCAAGGTTCATATATCATACAATATACTAGATGGTATATTTGTAAGCATCATTATGGAACACTGAGTCTCACATTCTGCTTGACTTTCTCAGTGTTTTATTTTTCAGAAAATAATGTTTGTGTACTAACATCAAACTGTACAGGACTTTATTTGTCATGACTGTAGGAATTATGTGATGAAATTATATGTTATGTTCTCCTAGCAGGGACATGTATACAGTCATAAAAAATGTCTCTTTTATCAAACATTCCAAATGCAGCATCTCATTTCTCATTGCAAAAATCTAGAGATATATAATCACCAAATTAAAGACTAAAAATTATGTTGATTGTCTGCCAAATAGTTCTTTCAAAGCAATATACTTATCAGATTTATCTTCCTTTAAATACTGAGAATTAAGTCAGGAATAAAGAACCTTAGGTCACAATTCTCTGAGCAGAGCAAAGCACTTGTGGGTTTTAATTAGCTTTACAGGTCCTGAGCATTTCTGAAAATCAGCTAGGTAGATTCTTAATTAAATTAATTAAATTAAATAAATTAATTAAATTAAATAATAATTTAAAATCATTTGATGGATGAGTTGTATAAAATATTTTAGCAATATTTTTCCTTCTTCCGACAAAAAATCACATGCTATTATATTAAGACAAAACATCCATAATTTATAATAATGTTTATATATAATAATGTTTATAATAATGTTTTATGTCACAACTTACTGTTTCTACCACATTACTGCTTGTCTCCCAAACCAAAGCTTTCCTGACTGCTGTGCCGATCCTTGTAGGGTGCATACATGCAAATGCACTTATGGATGTGTGGGGTTTGTTATATTTTTTTCAGTAAATACTTTTGAAAAGACAAAGTAATGGTATTCATTTTCTGAGGAAGTAAATGCAAAGTGACTGAGCCACCAGCATGGTCTTCTATTACAATGAAAAAATTCAGTATGGGTCATCTCACCTCTACTTTCTCTTCGTGCAGGCTGAGATCTTCATAGTTGCCTACCAAAGTATCACTGCTACTTTGGCATCTCTAAAGACTGTAATCCCAATTAAGTATCAGGCATCTCAGAGACAAGAAATCCCTGCTCTGAAATAAAGCTTCTCAGCCTTTGAAAGCTTTGTATATGAGCTGCATCTGTACACCTTACCTTCATATGCTTTAGTTTAAAAACGCTTTAGAAACCATTGTATCTTATGAGCAACAACATATTGCTCATAAGCAATGAGCAAAAAACCAAGTATTTACAATATGTAAATATTTACTGCTACACCTTCCTCATAGCATAAAGATTGGACTTGCTTTCAGCCATATCAGAATCTAATACACTGGACATACAGCAGGAGAAAATGTAGGCATCCCTACACTTAGCAATACATGCCATGCTGAGCCATTCAAGAGAAGCTTGGGAAACAAATTGTGTTTCTCAGCAAGCCTAATTAGGCCAAGCACAACGCAAGTCAATGTGATTAGGCTGCTTCCATACCATGGAGACATTATCAGCTTGTTTGGAACTCGGTTTGCTACTTGGTGTTGTATTGCACTGTGCTGGCCTACTATAGAGATGCTATCTAGAGGTCAGGAGCCAGAATGAGGTGAAGTTCAGTAACTGCTCTTTGTTCCTGTGGTTTTTAAATAAGAGTTGCTATTGAGACATAATCTTGCCTATATATGAAGAAGATAACATCCTCTACTGCCACAACAGTTCTCACAAAAACTGTGCTGTTTCAATTTTTCAATTTGTAGTAATACTCTTTTAAAAAAAGGACGTTGCACTCTATTTTCAATGTCTGTGACTGGGCAACCATGAGAATTTTTGGTGCTTTACTTTTGCTTCTTTCTCTTGATTAATCTTGTCAACTTGTTTTGCATAGACAAGAAGCTTGATTAAGGAGATGATGGTATGCTCTTAACTGCCTTCAGTAGGCAGTCACTTCTGTCACTGCTTTAACTTGTGATGCCTTTCCTGAGAAAGTTACTCCACCAGAAATATTAGGATAGAGTATTTAAAAAATATGTTAAATTGAAAATCATCAAAGAGGTTTATTTTTCTGGTGGTTTGTGGGTTTTTTTGTTTGTTTTTTTTGTTTTGTGTTGTTTTTTTTTTTGTTTTGTTTTTGTTTTTGCTTTTGTTTTTTTGATTTTCACTGATGAAATTTCCTGAGAAAATACAAGTGTATTTTGGACAAATGACTTTGAAGGTTTAATGACAAGGCCTTGACTTGTCTGTTTGGAACATCAATGTATGTTTTCTTGGACATGTCTCCATGGTAAACTAAACTGAAATCAATCGTTACCCCTCAAATAATCTTCAGATGCAATCTTTAGGACCACAGTTATTTAATTTGATTGCAGGTCAAATAATATCTAGGCCAGCAATATATTCTTGAATAATCTACTCTCATCTTTGCACTATCTCACTACATATACTATATAAAATATTTATCAGAGATCACCAGATTCCTAGTTTGTAACTCTTAAAGGTGAAATTAGATAGGGATGCTGATTCATTAAATTATTTCAAATTTAGCCAAAAGTCACTACAAGAAGGTTAATAGATATTCCAATCAATCAGTAGCAATGATGCTCAACATTGCTGCTGTATGATCAGATTTCTCCAAATGCTGTTATAAATCAGGAGCTTGCTGCCCAGATGTAATCACTGGGGTTGACACAGTAGCTGTCTGTCAAGCCACCACTTCAAGACTGCACCTGTGCAATAAGTCGTTCTTTTAAATACAAAGTCCTGCATGACATCCTCTTCTCTAAATTGGAAGGATACGGATTCAATAGATGGACCACTTGGTGCATAAGGAACTGGCTGTCTGGTCGCTCTCAAAGAGTAGTGGTCAAAGTCTCAGTGTCCAAATGGAGACTACTGTTGAGTGGCATTCCACGGGGGTTGGTCCTGGGACCAGTGCTGTTTAATGTTCTTGGGAAAGGAGACAACCCAGGGGTACCCTGACAGGCTTAAGAGGCAGGCCTGTGTGAACCACAGCTGAATATCCAGCATTCAGTCACTGCTCCATTTCTATTGGCCAAAATAAATTTGCTTGCAGTCATTTACATACAGATTTGAATTCATCTCAAAGATATCAATACATTATTGTACATTCCAGTTGTTCATAACTAATCAAATGCTCCAAAAATGACACTTAAATCTAGGTAAATTATTCTCAGATTTGGAGAAGACGTAGCAAGTTACAGAGGCCAGAATTACTAGTGTTGCTGGAAAACCTGGACATGTCTAGGAAGCAAATGGAGAGGACAGCCAGAGGCAGACAAGATGTAAAAAGTTCAATGGATTTCCTTTCATCCTTTCCCTCAAATCAAAACCCCAAAACAATCAATAATTGTATGAAATATATATACATATACATAAGTGTGTGCACATGTCTGTGTGTATATATATATATATATTTCTTTACATTCATAAAACATGAACCTATGAGGACCCTAATTGTCAGTTTCATTCAGGGATGGTCTGTAAGTTGGATTAAAGAATAGTTAAATAACTATATGATTTTCTTAATAAAAACAACAGTGGACCTGAGGCAATCCCATCTCCAGCACCTACGCTTCTATGACACTGAAGCCACATGCTCCTGACACAGACATGCAGACTGATTTTTTTCCTATGTATTTTGATATGAATAATGACTAATTCATCTTTCTCTTCTGCTGGCAGCAGAGCCCATACTCTTGAGGTCAGCCTCTGTGTAAGGTGGAGAACTGCAGACACTTAGTAGATTTTATGTCCTTCCATGCTTTCTCTGTCTCAGCCCTAAAAAGATTTCCTTTTCAACTGTGACCTGCAGAAGACCAAAGGTGAGGGGGTACTTTACCCTTATTGACTCTAGGGGATGGGGATCATGAGGAGAAGCATAAGGGAGCATAAGGAGATCAGCTTTTTCCAGGATGCCTGCTCCATCTGTGTATTTCTCACTTGTCTTACACTTACACTTTTTTTTTTCCTATGTTTTTTCCAAAGTTTTTTGCTATGTTTTCTCTGTACAGCTCTTAGCACAGTATTCCATTATAGTGATGCTGTAGACAACAAATAGCAACAATCCTATTTGTCATTAAAAAAGCCCAAGCAACAATAAACTACATTATGCCATGTTCTCATATTTCCTTTCAGTTAAGGTAACTGTGGGCTGTGATACGCTCTATCCTGATTTGCAAGTAGGTAACAATTCTTCACTTTTTGGCAAAGAAGGTTCCTGAAGGAAGAACTAAGAGGGTACTGCTTTACCTTCAAATTGGAAGAACATTCCTTCCCAAGTTCAGAGGACATCATTCACAGCTACAGCCTTTGACTTCCATTGTTACTCCAAATGTTCCTCACCAGGCAGGACTGGGGTAAACACTTCCACACCACTTCCACAGCTCTGCTTTGCCAGTCCACATTTAGAATTAGAGAATAATTTAGGTTGGGAAAAACCTTAAAGGTCATCGAGTCCAACTGCAAAACTTACACTGCCGAGTCCACCATATTCAGCCTCTGCCTCCTTGCATGTAATGTCTTAGTGTGGAAATTACACAAATGAAGCAAGAAGGCTCCCTGTGATGTACTATATGGACTCAAAGAACCAGAGAACCTAACCATAGATATTGTCAGGTATCTAATATAGAATCTATGATTCTATGATTCTATATGAAAATTTAAAAGTATTAGTAAGGACTCTTAGATGTTAATTCTTTTATTCAGGTTTTCCCTTACTTCAAGTATTCTCTTTGTGATACTAATATATAGAGTAAGAGATTAGTTAATAAGTCTAAAAATGGTGGAATTTTCTATAGGGAGAACAAAAGATGAGAAGAGGAAATAGCAACTGCAAAATTAAATTTAGTTTTAAGTATTGTCAAAATGAATATTGTACTTACAAATGTCCTTGCAATACATTTTTAAAAAAAACAATGAAGTTTCAATATTTCAAGAATCCTCTATGAAGCCACTTATTAAATCTTGGAGCAATAGTAGAGAAGATTCCCAAGTGTATCTGAATTGCAGCAGAAGAGGACAAGTGAAGTGCAAATGCCACAGTATATAATTCATATATGAAACATTTTAATTGTAGGAAATGGCAGATTTTAAATTTTTCAAGTCAAGGAATTGTGCTCATTTCTGAGACAAAAATGAATATATTAACTGCCCTTGAAACAGTATCAATATTTCTTCCTGCTCAGGGCACAGCACAGTAAAATGCTTTAAAAGATGAAAGCTCTTTGATCCTTTTGAATGCTTAAAGATACCAGAACAGTGCCAATAAGTTTTGAGGAAAAAGCTAGACTGAAAAGAAATATTATTAATCGCCAAGATAGCATAATATTCCAAAATAGTGACACTGACTGTACTAAGGACTATAAAAATATTTATTGTTCATAGTTTTAGCCCACTGATTCTGTCAGCCCACAATGGGTTCTTTTTTCCCCCCCCTCTTCTTTCAAGTGAAGTCATTAATATGCAAACATAGTTGATCTTGACATACACAATAGTTCTATCTTTTTCAGCTCTGAATATTAGGGAAAGAAAACTGTCTGGGGTTATATCACAGTGTAGATCTTGTGAGTCAGGAGCAGAGTGAATAACTGGAATCTCACAAGTCATTTACAAGAGCCATTGAGCTTCACTCAATGGTCCACTGGTTCTGCTGCACTATATGGTCTGTCGTGGTTCTGCTGCCAATTGCCAGCTAATATTACCTACAGAGATTTCATCTCTTGGCTTTTCATTCATTGATAATAATGCCAATTATCTCTTGACTACATTTCAGTTTGGAGCCACGTTTGCATAATATTACCAGACTTCTCCCTGACTTGACTTCTACTAATAAAAATTAGAAGTAAATCTACTGACCTGAATGCAGTGGCCCCTGGGACTTGAACACAGCACAAGTTGATGTTTGGGTCTGGCTGCAGCCCATAGTTCTTCTTAAATTATGAATGGTCTCAGGTTAACCTGTACCCTGCACAGCGTAAATCTGGTTTTGACTAGTTATCTCAGGCTTTGGTTTCAGCTGAAGCTAGGAAAATTTAGGGGTTCTCTCCCTTTTCCCCCTGTTCAGAAAGAACCCATTCTGCCCAATGGAGCAGCCCCATGAAAACCAAGTGCGTGATTCACGAGTTGTTCTGGAAAGAAAGTGGGAAATAATGCTGTTTCATTTGTGTTTACACTTCAAAATGGAACTTAAATAAATATAAAATTAAATAAAAATATGAAAAAAATTGTTAGAGGTACATTGAGCCATTCTAATAAAAATTTAAATATTGCATATTCCTTTTAATCTTTCTAATCTGGAACATAAACCCAGCAAATTTTCAAACAGAACATGTAAAAATGAGACATTTAAATCTTATTCAGACACTGTAGTTTAAATTTTTACTGAACAGAATTTGTCAGGATGACACTTTATTTTTAGATTAAATCCATTTTTCTATCAGGACTCAGCAATGGACAAAAAAAAGTCATTCAGTTCTGCTCACAATGCTGCAGGAATTTACACTAAAAGATTGATAGATGAGGTAGTAAAATGTAATTATACCTCACTTTTTAACATAGGTTAAAATGTAAGACTAGAATCCTGGGGCATGCTTCTGGATAGAGAAGAGTTTTCCTTCTCTAGACCCCACTGCATTGCTGGCAAGGTCTCCAAGAGCACTTGCACTAGAGCAGGCTTCAAGAGCTCTGCCAAGGACTAGAAGCCTGATGAAATGGGTACTGGAGGAAGAGATTTGAGGTAGAACCTATTTTGAAAAGAGAGAAGTAGCCCTCAAGCTGTCAGGATGGGTAGTACCCTGCCACGCTCCAATGGCACGGAATAAAGTCCTACTGTTCCCCCCAGTGAATCTGTGCTTAAAAATACGAAAGAAGAGGATACTCTCTTTACCTCTTTTCTTCAAAGCTATATGCATTTGTTGACAGCCTAAAAGTTCCATTTACGCTGTAGCTTTTAACAGGGAGTATTTTTTTAACCTCCTGGGACATGGACAGCCTGGCCTCGAGTTTGAGAGTTGCTGCACCGTTGGGGGAAAAGTAGAGGAGTGTTCTGTCTACTGTGACTCCTCCTCCAGTCCAGCACTGTGAAAATGCTTGCATCCACTTCTCATCCATCACCCCATCCTGAATGCTGCTCAGAAAACTCAGGGATGTCCAACATGATCGTTAATAGAGTTTGTGCATCTACCAGCCTCACCTTCATTCTCTTCACTTCTCTCCTAATCTCCCCGCCCAAAAGAAAAGGAACCCATTTCTCAGATTACAAAGAAAGTTCACCCAGGCTCAATGTGCACAAGATTTGCCACGCAGTCTGCTTAGCTCAGAAATGAAAACACAAAGATGTGTGAACAACAAATAACCTCAAAAAAGAAATAAGCATCTCAAAAAAGAAAAAAAAGAAGTTATCAAATATGCATTTGTTTATCACAGTCAAGTTTTATGATTCAAACCTGATTCATATATATTTTATGAAGAGAGGATCCATTGTGGTGGTAAAATTAAATGTATTTTGAAACTTGTATGTGACATTTATCTATCTGCTCTATCAGAAAAAAGTTGTTATATTCATTCAGACATATATTACTTTTTCAATTTCCTATCAGTAATTTTTTTTAATCTTCTTTAGGATGAGACCACAGGATTTCTCATTTCTCACAACAAAGACTCATTGGAATTATGTTGATGAGTTTATACCTAAAAAAGTTTCAGCACTTTTTTTTTAGAGGTGAACAATTTTTTTAACATTTCTATCCATGACAAACATTGGGGTTTTTTGTTTGTTTTGTTGTTGTTTTTTTAAGATATATAAGATACAGTCAGGTAAAGAATTGTTGGCTCATTTCTCCCCTTTTTTACAGAACATTAGCACATGAAATACAAACTTACGGTGCAATTTTATGATGATTCAGATTCTATTGTGAGACACGAGATATAACCAAAACAGCACAAGTATTGCAAATCTTTATCATGCATCCCTCCCTTCCAAGGGGACGATTTTGATAGAAAGTTTATATAAAGCCAGTGCTTAAGAATACATAGCACTGTGCAGCAGGCAAAGAAAAAGGGTTGCAGTTAGAGAATAAAGAGAAACCAATTAAAGTGATTTAACTGACAAGAAGCTACAGCTCCCATGCAGAAGACTGTCTGGAGAGGTGCAAAGTGGATATGGAAACTTTTTTCACTGAGTTGCTATTAAGTGAAACTGTAATAAACCCCTTGTATCCCATACACTCAGTGCAAGTCCTGCAATGGATGTTGAAGTGCAGTCAGTCAAGCCCATGGAAGAAAGGCCCTTTTAATTCTTATGGGTCTTTTTGATAAGCTAGCAATGACACCATCCACACTACAGATTAAAGGATGCTCTTTGTTAGTAAGAAATGAGAATTCAAGAAGCAACATTAGAATTTCATTTCTGAACAAAAGTAGAATATTTGGGATCAAACTAGAAGATGTGTCTCCCCTCGTAAGCACACATAATATTTGGAAATAAACAAAAATTTAAATCGTATTTGGTAAAGTGGGCAATAATAATGATGGCTTCAAAAGGCTGTCAGACAGTTTGGCTTAGATATGTATCTAAAATTATTTCCAGACTTGCAACTTAGGTTATTTTTTGGGGCAGAAATTCTAATTTGGCAAGTCTCTTCCTCAACATTCATGGCATCTGCTGGTTGGAGCTGTGCTGGAATAATTTAAACAGGCCTGTGATGTGAGGATTTAGTGCATCCCTTTTCTTAACCGAAACAGCAAGATAAATGCTTAGAGAAATGTAAAAAGTAATCTGTCTAAGGGAGAGATTTCTTCCTTACTACTACAGGCTCAAAGTTGTTTTTTTTAAAACCAAAAAGAACCTCAGAGACACAAAGTCTTCATTAATGCACAAGCAATTTTTAAAACAAAACATGCTACAGATGGAATATTTAAACTTAATTGAAAGAAAAGATACTCCACAGACAGACCCTCCCTTCACATTGCTATCCATCATTTAGTTAAAGTATGAGTAAAGCTAAGTACATTTTAAATAGTTCAAAGAGATACCATTACCTTCATTTCTGGGATGCTACTTTTTATTTGGGAAACACAAAGAAACAAGCAAGCAAAACAGGGGCAAGATTTTCAGAAAAATTTGAGTGTCAATCCAAAGAATATGGCAAGCTAGCCACTGCCAAGTTCTGCATGGTCATCCCCAGTTGCTACCAGGACCTGAATTAAAACTCCTGTGAGTGCCATTGGGAGTTTAAGTATAACACGATATCAAAAAGACCCAAGTCCTAGTAAAAACATCTAGTGTGAGATATTCTAAGGAGGGAATTTATGTCATTTAATGTTAGCTAGCTAACATGAGAAGTCCAGTTGTAGACTGCCATTCAAGTTCTCTCTAGACAATGGAGAAAGTGAGGAATCTCTGCAAAGTGATTCATTTCAGCCTAAAATGCAGGCCTAAGATCAGTGGGATGTTTTATTCTTCAAGAGTGCCTATTTCTTTCACTGATGACAGCGGATACTAAGCAACTAGCTTAGATTAGATTCAGCCTAAGCTAATTTTTATGTGGTTAAAATTAGGGAAAACTAATTCAAAGTCAGGAGGTTAAAGAATACATGAGTCCGCTGAGGACCAAAGTCGATCTTAACATTGATCTACAGCCTCTTAGTCATTTGGAAAAGTTGTCTTTTAACTGACCACCTAAATAAATCAGCTGTACAAAAAAAGGAGAATAAAATATATATTTTTTAAAAAGAATAATAATAAAGAGGCTTTTTTCGGAGAGGGGCCTCAACATTTTTTTTTTTCCTTTGTGAGTTACTATTAAAATAAGACAAGGCTTTGAGAAGACCTCACTGGTTGAAAAGCTGTTCATGCACAAAATGAAACCTGTTTGACCATACCTGTCTGTCACAAACATAAACAAGGAGACAGAGATGATTCACTTAAATAACTTCAACTAGGCTGGTAGTATCTTGACACATTTCACTGGGGAGGGTATAACTTACACAGCTCTTAAAAAGTAAGTTTAAAAAAAAGAACATAGCAATGACTGTGGACTGAAGATTTATTAGAAAGATTCCATAACAATCTCTTGGAAGTCAAATTTCCATGTTCTATGCAACCTCAGTGAGAAATTGCCTTTTTGACATGATCCTCATTTATCTCCCTCCACTCTGTGTTCTTTGAGGGCTTCTTTGCATCATTTGTTGGGCAGTATGAGGCCGATTTAAACATTTCTACATTTTTGCTGTTGCCAAAGATTACAGTGATTTACTGAATCAGGCATGCATCATTCATATGTGTTCTTTTTTACCACTGCATAGGATTTTAAGGAGAAATAAAAAGCAAGGGGGAACCAAGGGTACAGCTTGCCCCAGTAAATGCTTTTCTAGGAAGGGCCCTTTCCATTGATGCACCAGGTTATAAGAATTTGAGCTTAACTTGATAAACTTTGTCGCATATATTTTTTATTTTATTCAGGAAGAAAGGCTTTGGTTGTAGCATACTTGTGACAATTTATTCTCAAAATACAGGATGTAAGACGTTGCTGGTTAAGGATGTCCATGTAAGCAAAGCTCTAACTACTCATCATTGTATATAACAGAGGAATAAAGGCAATTGAGCAGGTAAATGCTTCCATATATTACTAACTGTATCTCTAAGTCAGTAGTCTAACATACAGATTTTAAAGAATTAGCCTAACTGAGAATCTTCCCTTACTTTTTTTATCTGGTGAACTGAGCATCATGTAGGTTTTTTTGTCTTTGGACTCTTGTGAAGAAAACTTACAAATTGAAATCTCAATTTTCCTAAGCAGTCATTAAATATTTAATTACAGTCTTCAATAAGTTTTTTTGTGTTGGCTGTTGTGGCAAAAATTCTCTGATTTGGTAAAGAAGAATGTGGCATTCTTTGCTACTACTTTGGCTAAAGTATCTTTCAACAATGCTCATAAACAACTTCTGTTCTCAAATTCATAAATGTGCTTGAGAGCAAAGATACGTGACTGTCTCGTACACTTGTCTCTACCTGAATAGTAGGTGTGATGGCTGGAGCTTTGCAGTGTTTCAGTTATGAAAAACATACTCCTGGGTATAAAAATAGACTATCAAAAAGAATAACATATAAACATACAGAGTCGTTCATCGTAGCTGCTAATAATAATAGTGAGAGACTGCACACATAAAACAGATACATTAGTATCTGCATGACTAGAATTAAAAAATCTGTAGTGCAGATCCCCAAATATGTGATTTAAACACCTAGAAGTGCAAGTCACCCCCCAGCATTTTGGAGAAGGCTGTGGAAGTGATGTTCATCAACATGAGAGACATGTCAAGAGACAGGCAGACTGTGCCATCCTCTGAGCAGGTGTTGAGAAATCTTTCTCAAGCAGTTCTGCTGACAAATCTCAATTTTCTTGACCTTTTAAATGCTTCATTATGGCCTGTTATGCAGAATGGCCAATAGTACATGGTACCTCCTAGCAGCAAAAGGACAGATTGTTAATCACACAGTATCCTTTAATTTCCACTTTGCAGTCATTCACTAATACTTATATCTTGGTGAGAAATTGAACCTCTAAGAAAAATAAAGATCTAGTCTTATTCTCCAGGTAACTGTTTGCAGACAATTATCAGCTGTTTACAGTCATTACTACATACATACAACATTACACTAGAGATAGGCTCAAAGTAAAAGGAATTAGCACAGAATCTCCTATGCCAAAATGAGAAGGTTTAGTTCATCTTCACTTGTCATCAGAATAAAGATTCAACAGATTCCAGAGACATAAGTGTAACTCAAGGTGGTGATTAGAATATTTGTGATTTGGGGTCCCTGTGGATACATATATCTTCCCTGAAGGGATGAACAAGAAGATGAAGGTAAACCTATGTTCAGCTGTGTACATGCATACATGCATGTTTTCCTGTAAGTGGGGAGCAATCAAGTTGGAAAAAAAAAAATAGACATTTACTCTAATGAAAATGTTTTAGGATTTTGTCAGAATATGGCCATATGACTTACAGGGAAAAACAGTTTTCCAGATTGGCTACAGAAGGCGTAATGGACTATTGTGCAGTACCTAAAATGGTGCTGAAGTAACTGAACCCCAGCATGTGACAAAGAGCTGTCATCAGGAAATTAAAATGGTAGAGACAGGGGGAGTAGAACAGGAACCAGGGAACAAGGTAGCTGGGAATGTCTGAGGATTTGTCACTGACACAAGCACTAGTTATCTGTTCATCCATACTCTGATTTTCACACGGTTTTGTACTTCCACTTATTGGAGGAACCAAAAGATCAAAACCAGGACAGGGAGAACAAGTTAAGGATAATAAAAACAATCAAGAAGGAAAGAAGAGGGAAAGTTTAGCATGGCAAATGGTGATGGTTCCCCCCCAAAGCTAGTGCACTGCAAGAGCATGATCTTTTCATCTTGAGGTTGTCTGTCTATCTATGCTGTCAAAACCCCCAGATCTCAGCTTAATGCATAGTCTGCAACAAAGGGAGTGGAGTAGGCCTCTGGAGATGATGACTAATAAGTTAAAATTAAACTTTTTTTTTTTCAGTTGGGCTCCAGTGACCTATTTATACAATTTCTTTCCTGCTAGCTAGCTTTTTTTCAACATTACAAGATGTACCTGGCCTCTCTCATCTCTCCCAAACTGTCTTCCTGATGTCCTGATCACTCTCTGATCTATTTCTCTATCTGCTCGGTGGATGCTAATATGACATATCCAACCTCTAAAACAAACCATTTATTTTGAAACTTGGCTATGTCAGAATATTTGATGCGTCAAGCATTAAAATGAATGTATATTTGGGTATTGGGTACATCATGTCTTGATATTAAATTATCTCTTGAAAGGTGGATTGATTTTTAAACTGGCAGGATATATCTATTGCTTCCTTGAAACTCTAGCATGAAGCTAGACATGAGGGGAGACTGGAAACAATCTCTGTGAAACATAGACAGAATTGCTCAAGGGCTATGAGTGTTTTCTTTATATTAATAAATTATTTTTTGTGCTTGAGGAAAGAGATTCTGTCATTCTCTTCCATTATTATGTGACAATAATACATTAATCTTCTATGAGAGATACTTATCCTAGAGATAATATTTAATTAATGTGCAAAGAAGGAAGTTTAAGTGAAAAAGGTACTTTAGAAATCATATATATTTAATAACATTGGCATAGATATTTCAAAGTCCTTTTTTTTTTTCTTTTTGATATCTGGGCCATTTGCATAAATACACACTGAAGTCTAACACTACCAGTATCTGAAGAAAAATGACAAACTCAGAAACAATTTTAGCAGGATAGATTGAGTGTTCATTCATGGTTAGAACTGTTATTTTTTCTGCTTGAACTTTCCCTGCCACTGTTCACAGACGCAATATATAGGAAAAGACATCCCACAGTGCTTCACTATACCCTAGAATCAAAATAGAAGACAGGGAATCCTTCTTACAGGACAACTCCTGCTCCGTGTGGTACTTGGAAGCTCATGGGTCTGCATCTGGCTGGTTATCCCTATGAACCCTGCATGAATACAGCTTAGTTGTTGGCTGACTATCAAATGAAGTATTTCCACAATTTTCTCCTCTTTATGTGTAGACTTTTGGGGAAGACACATTTTTTCGTTTTCAAAATCTTCACAAGTTATAGCTAAAATGTCTAGACTTCTCATCCTTTCAGTTTTTGAAACAAATGCTGGTTGCACTGCCAGCATGGGAGCCCTCAGATTTTCTTTCCTCTCCTCACCTGTCTCTAAAAGGACATTCACATGCAGATGTCAAGACTGCAGCCCAACAAGAAAGCCAAAGATATATTGTATATATCAATATACATGAAGACTTACGAATTCTAACAAAACCTTCCCAAAATGGCAGCAGTGAAACAAGAATCTTAAATGTTTAGCATTTTACATTAACATCCACTTTTTACAGAGTAATCTGGCTTTTTTACCATCTGCCCAAACAGTTCCTGGTTTTCTTTTTTGTGATATCGGTATCAGTTCACCAGAAAGCAAAATTCTGACACTGGGGAAAAGCATTTGGTAGCTACAGGAAAAAACAGATAACATCTGAATAAAACTAAGCACTGTGCTACACTCAGGACAATAATCTGTTTGGGTTTTTTATTTGTTTTATTTTTGTTGTTGTTGTTTGTTTGTTTTCCAGAAATGATAAGGCACATCTGGAAATATAATTCAAACAAACTCATAGATTTTGTCCATTATTTCCTCTGCTTATCTACATCCTTCCTGCACTCCAACAGGTCCTGTGCTCCCTCTTAAGAAGCTTTGGACAGTCTAGAGGAGAAATCTTAAATTAAGAATATTGTAATATAAATTCTTCATACGGCAGGGTTTTCATAATATCTGTGTGGATGATGAAGTGGCCATGAATTGTCCTCAACTTTGTCAGCTGCTGAAGGCATGCAGTGATGTAACCTTCCTGAGCAGGACACTTACACTGCTTAGGAGACATCAGTAACACAGAAGGCACGTTTCTTGGCACCAACTACACACACCAACTCTGTCTGCAGAGCTTTACGCTTTGTTTACATCATCTTAAGGACTTTTCAGTGGACTTAAAAGAACAGCCTTTGCTTTCAAATTCTGTTGCTTTTTTCCCAGGACTCTAAATGACGACCATTAGGTCCTGCATGAAAGCTGAAGCTGCAAAATTTAGTTTTCCAGGATAATAATGGTCAACCATTCTCTGTGTCGAGCAGAGTTGTTTTTTTTTGGAGAAGCTCAAGGACTTGGAATGAATTCCAGCAGTAGATGAAGAACATTGCTGGGTTTACCAACTCTGGTTTCACTGCATTCTGCTGCAAAAGCTATGTACATTTCTGTTACCTGCCTTTCTCTAATGTAAGCAATACGCATCTCTAAGAAACTCCTACATAAAGATATTTAAATCCAGGTGAAAATCAAACCTTAAAAGGAAACTTAAACAAACAAACCAACAAATCCTAACAAAGACAGAGAAAACTAAATGCCTTTATCAAAGATGCAAATCTGTTCTACAAGCTTCTTCTGGAGGAAGACCAATTTGTGACAGTCACTAGTCATGTTTCTTAATGTGTTCCTGGAAGGTGATAGGATATGATGATATGGAGAGCAGTGTAAGACCCTCCATAGAGCAGAAAGATTTCATTCACTGTGATGTGTGTCACTGGTGATAACAATGAAAATTTGCCATGCTTATAACCACCTCATGATGCTAAAATGAACAGATTATGGGCATGGTAGGTGCTTCTTTTAATTACTAGTTAGCTTTCATGAAAATAGTAGGCAAGCTTTGGTTTCGTCCTGCATGCAGAAGTAATTAAGGCAATGACAAAAGGACAGGTATGTCATGTATTTCTGACTTGAAATAATTAATTTAGATTAGTGAATAACATTTTCAAAAGTACCTATATGCTTCAGGCTTTTAAGGCTCCCTTCAAAGTATATTTACTCCCCATAATACTGCATGCTACCAAGACCCCAGAGCTAGTAACTAATGAGCTAGATTCTAAGTCACCTTGTTGAGAAGCAGAAATAATTAGTACAGCTGTAACACCATATTGCTGAGGTTTTTGGCTTCTGGGATCTGTGCTGGTATGAAACTGAGACATACAAATGTACTGCCTCTTGGAGTTTGCTTGTAATGCTCCATTACAGTGCATAGACATGCCTGCTAGCAATGAGACTCCTAACAATGACTGAAGGAAACTCAGGTACTTACAGGTTTATAGGTTGACTTTGAAAATAAGACTTAGGCACCTCTAAAAATTTCTGTGTCATATCTAGTACATTGGCAGAGATCCAGGCAAGGGGCTACAAATCTGAAGTGTGAAGCTTAAAGTAGGGTTTTTCTGTAAGCTGGAAGAAATGCATTTTGGAAGCCTTTTTTGGATAACCACATGATTATTTTCAAGCTGAAAGAGATTTCAATACTCTGTTATCCTTTCCTTGGTATCTGATTGGAGACTTCAGTAGTGATCCTGTATGGTTCCAGTAGATATTTTGCAGTAAGGAAAAGCTCCATACTTTTCTCGAGTAACAGTGTTCCCCTTGCAGTTCCTATTAGCAAAATAATACTGTTTATTGTATACACTCTTTTCCTGATAGTTTTCTGGAAATATCAGTCTCCTCTACTAGGGGTTTGACTTCAACTCATCAGCCAGCCTTGGAACTACTCCTGACTTCTCGTGTTCCTAGAGCTTTGGAGGAAAGCAATGGTGCTTCTGCTTTAAAGTCAACCTCTTTTTAAAAGCAGGTTGTGACCTGGTCATACTGCATATTTGCAACATTTTTGGAATGGTTCATTCTCTGGATAATAATTTCTGGATCTTTTTTACCCTGCCCTTTTTTTTTTAAATTATTTTTTTCCTCCTGTGAGGAAGTTAGATTACCTCTGTAAAATATGGTGGCACCACAGTGGTTCTCATCTTCTTGTTGTAACAAGATAAGAAGGACATAGAGCTCCTTGAGCATGGCCAGAGAGAGCCACAAAAATGATCAGAGGACTGGAGCACCTTCCCAATGAAGACAGGCTGAGGAAGTTGGGGTTGTTCAAGAAAAAGAGGTTCTGAGGTGACCTTATAGCAGATTTCCAGTACCTGAAAGGGGGCCTACAAGAAAGCTGGGTTATGAATTTTTGTATGGGTGTGTAGTGAGAGGGCAAAGGGCAATGGTTTAAAACTTGAAGAGGGGAGATATAGATTAGATATTGGGAGTAAATCCTTTAAGATGAGGGTGCTAAAGCACTGGAACAGGTTGCCTAGGAAAGCTGTGGATGTCTCCTCCCTGGAAGTGTTTAAGGCCAGGCTGGATGGGGCCTTGAGCAACCTGGTCCAGTGGAAGGTGTCCCTGGCAGGGAGAGGGGTGTTGGGACTAGTTGATCTTTAAGGTCCCTTCTAACCCAAACCATTATCTGATTCTACAAGGGGCTAATTAAATACCACTTTTTTTTCCATGTTGCAGATGGTAACTGTTATAGATTTCACCACTGTTTTGAAAAATTTGGATAGGGATTTAACGATTGTGGATACCCAAAATTTATCAGTGATCACTGCCTCAAATGGACAGAATAGACTAGTCAGGTCTTATTTTGGTATAATTAGCCTCACTCTCTACCCCTGTCCATTTCAATGAAACTGCCAGTTTGCATGACCTGAGACTCTGGTCTATACATTTTTACATTTATGCCACTGTGGCTAAAATTGAGGTTAGATAAACAGTAAAGTAAAATAAAGATACAGTCAGCAAAAGTATGTTAAAGGAATTATTTGTCTTTTGATTCAAATTCACATGGGAGGTAATTAAACAAATAGCCTCCTTGATGTTTAGCTGTGGGGAGAGGAAGCCAATGAAAAAAAAATCTTCACTTATAACTGACCTTTTCTCTTAATATGTGCCCTTTTCTCCCTGCAAACAGCAGAAATACATATATTCAGCTCAGTGAAACTTTGAGGGGGAGGCTGTGGTGAAACAGAGAGTCAGATTCTACTCAGCAGAAAATCAGTACATTAACGTGAAAGTCTGTCAAAATAGATTATCCTGGCTAAGGGTCTTCCAAGGAATGTTCTTAAATGCTAGCATTATTTGATTGTTACAATCCCTTTCCCTCTAGCCTCTACCTCAAAATGCACCTCTTTTATTATCTCAGGCTTGTAATGAAATTTCCTTAGCATATATCATTCTAATACCACCAACTCAGGTTTCTGCCAATCTTAGCCCTGGAAAGATATAATTAGTAGTTACTATTGAAACAATTATTGCTTAGACTTTTTTGAAGAGTAGTACATATTGTGAAGGCTAAAACATTAGAGGTCAGCAATCATTAGAGCTTTGGGCCTTCTAGAAATTCTGGGAGAGTTAAAATGAAAAACAAAAAAATCCCCAGGAAGTTACCAACATCCCTCTTTAAAGTCCCATGAGGAGGCTCACTTCGTATTCCCATTGATAGCTGCCATTTTTTTTGTTAATGTTAAAAAAAAAACAAAAAACAAAAAAACCCAAAAAGATAGGTCACATGCCAGTATCTACATAACTTCTTGGAGATGACTAGTAATATGACAGTGTTAACTTTGTATTTTGACCTGTAGCTGTTGAGAGATTCTTGCATCTGTGGTTCAAGAGAACCGAAAGTTTTATAAAAAATTTTGCGTATACATGATCATTTGCTCATCGTAGAATAATCTACCAGCAAGAAAAAGGAGGAACAATGGTAGAGATGAACAAGATGGCAAAAAAAAAAAAAAGAAATGCATTAGTCCCTTTGGTTGTCTCAATACACAAAATTATACTGTTGTCACTGAACATATACTTCAGTAATTTAATAGAAACAGTGTAAATCTCTATAAAGTATACGTCTCTATACTTAGAATACTTTATTTCTACTTAGCTGAAATCTGCTCATAAAGAGCTAAAATAAAATTCAAGCAAAAATTTAATAAAGAAATAATCAATAAATCTGGCCTCTTCACTCATTGTTTTCTCACTTGTTCGACTAAACTGCATTAAAGTCTAGCATAGATTTAAAAAGTGTATTTGCTCTTGGAGGAGAGACTGCCCTAGATTAATATCATCAGAATAGAAAGAAAATGCTGCAATCAATTTTTCCAACACCATTTTCTAATTAGCTCACACTCGCAAAGAAGGAATGGAGGTGTTCTACCACAGTGGCTTATGACATATATTCCAGATTGTGGTCTTGGCCACTTTAACTAAGACAAAATAGCTACTACTACAGTTAAAATATAAACTCAGTATGCAAGTAATTCTTACTGCTTCAGAAAAAAGTAGTTACAGAAAACAGTGCAAATAATATTAGCTCCATGTTCATATCTAATAGGTGGGGGACGGAAATTCCCTTCTGAATGAAAAATACTTCAGCGCTTTTCCAGCCAGTCCACAATAAGTACAATGCTATTTTTTTAAATCCTCTTCCCTGTTTTTATTGCACATGACATATTACATTGTACTGTATAGTGTACGGTGACGAGAAATTCCCTGCTTATTTAATTGTGATCCTTCAATGAATTTGAAAGGGAGTGCTTTATTTCCATTTCTTTAATTTACTAGTTCTTTAGCTGATGATTTTATTAACCCTTGTATTTGAGAACTGATGCTTAACAAAAAAGAAGATGAAAAAAGGCCTTTGGCAGTATTGTGAAGGCCTGGAACTGAATAATGCACTTTAATAATGAGGGATAGAGCTATGGCTTTTGCTGATGGCTGTGACCGGCTCTGTGACCTGATTATGTCGCAGAGTGTCAGCAGCTGAGACACTACAAAAGAGAGAGCATCCCATCAAATCTATCTCCATTGTAATCACTCGCACTGCTGAGAGGCTTGTTAGGAGCAGGGAACCCATCAGGCCTCATTAGCACCATTTACCATCAAGAAGCTCAGAGAGCAAACGTGGACTCTCTCATCAGAATAATGAGAAGGAAAGTACTCGTATTATCTAACCGGATCAACAATGCCCCTCTCTAGATAGTTTCTTGAGCTACTTGTGGAAAACAACTCTCAAAAAAATAGTTATTTTTTGTTAATTGCCAGGGTGGAGCTGTGCATGAGCTTTTTCATGTATAGAAGGTTTTCATGTATAAAGAGCAAGGCATGGGCACAATGGAGCCCTCCAAGGGAATTCTTAGATTATACTGATGACATCTCAAATTCACCGTTAAAGTATTTACTGTACAGTTACACAATACTTAGGTTTTCCTATTAACCTACCATGAAATAGAAGCTATTGCCCTCTTTAGCCACAAGACAGTTCATAATGCCAACTTTTATCATGCTACTTTTTGACTCTTTACGCTACAATGTTATTTTTCAGTTGCTGAATTAGGATGGATTTTTCTCATTTTAGACAACCCCCATCTTTCCAAAAACTTAACTTAGAATCCATAGCTAAAATGTATTTCACCCTGTTGAAGCCAAGGGACTTGAATAAATGCATTTGTTGAGCATTAAACACTATGTTTTAGCCAAGTAGGAAGTTGGCTTGCAAACAGCACTTATGGAAAACAAAAGCATCAACCTTCCTGACATATTTCTGTGGTTCATCTCCTTACAAAGACTAAGAAAACACTCAAAATACACATTTAACGTAATTAATAGACGTAGTAAAACCCACTCAAAACTTCTAATATTTTCTGTTATTTGCAGTAACAGCAAAAAAATGTCTGCTTGCTGCATCTCTGAAGAATCCAAGTACAGCAGTGGCAATGGGATCCTACCATAATGGAAGCCTGAAGCTGAGCAGGAAGACAGCATCTTTTTGAAATCAGTGTATCTACTGTCAGGGTGGAGTCTAGCAATTCTGTTGCCTGGCCTTTAAATTTAAGCTATGAAACAGCCCAGCCTTGCAAACACTTCCTGGAAAGTGCTGAGGTCAAACAGAATGTAAGCAGCCTTATTATGGGCCAATAGCTCTTCATAACATGCCTCTGAAAATGAAAATTTGATTTAGAGTTCTCTACCTGCACTATATCAAATTAATCAGGTGATGTAATAATATTATTCCAATGGATTAGATCTTTTTGCTGTAGTGGTCTTGAGGACCTGTGGCAATATGCTTCATATTGTTACCCAAAGCAAAAGGAAAATTATCATACTGTAGCTGTGAATTCAATAATTATATTACCAACAAGTATGCTATATAAATATTTTTAATATATATAATTTTATTACTGTGATTGTAAGAACTCTTTGGCTATTGGGAATTAAGGCCACGCCATATGTCACTTAAAAGATCATTTCCCTAAATTTGCCATAGGATCTTATATTTGACCTATAGCTCAATGTCTCCAGGGATTAGTGATCATCATATATCTACGTAGACAGATGGACGTTTACAAGCCTGGGTTTCTATGAAAGAAGCAGTGCATTGTTACAGAGATTGCACATACAAACAGTTTGGTAAGTCATCCAGCCTTATACTTGTAGGACTGAATTTTGGGTGTGAAACTTGAACTTGCAACTCTTTGAAAGGGGCAATTTTCAAAGGGCAGATTCTTAACATATCATTGAAATCTGTCTCCATAACGAGCTCAGGCAGATCACTCAGAAATGGAGTATCCCAAATTACTAATTACCTACACTCCCAGTTTTGAAGAAAAACACCTTTCACTTCTTATTTAGTTGCTAGAATTTTGTTAATTTGCAGGAAATGTAATGTAATTTGTGGACTGTTGTTTAATTATATTGCGTAGTCCTGTTCTGTGGACAAATAACTGCAGAAGTGTGCTCTAAGCAATATAGATTTATGATGAATATTATTAGAAAAGGTTGTTATATCACATGGTTATTATCAATATTTATCTATATTGTGGTGAGGTCTGCAGTACTGAGTATAAGCAAAGGAACACTTGTAAAAACAAGTTAGAAAAAGACAGCCCTTATTTAAAAGAGCTAGGCAAACAGATAGATTGTGTAATTTTATCCAACAATAGAGAAGATTTTTCCTTTCTCTTCTCTGTCTCTGCAACTTGCAGAATTATTGTACTCTACATTATGTGTGGAATAATCAAGACTCAGCCTGAGGGAATCTATATTTTCATTCAGTGATATCTTCTCAGCAGTATTTATTTTAAACATACAATGAATGGCCCCAATTTGCTTATGTTTATGGCAGTGAACATGTAAAGGAAAAACTATCAAAAGCCTAGTCTGGGTTTGTATCTTCATCTCTTAACCTGAACATCTTTGGTACCAAGTGCCTCATGTGAGTGGAGATTGGGAGCCTTTTCTGGAGCACAGATAGGAACAAGCAGCTTTCTAGGCTGGAGCTGATCTGACTATGAGTTATAGGTATTATAACCAACTTTTCTTCCAAACCAATACCCCATCCCTCCAGAAATCTTAATAGGCTTTTGAGAGCCTCCATTTAAAGCTGGCTGCATAAAATGATCCTTTGATGAAAAGGGATTGAAACAAGGGTTAAAGTAGACATTGAAAGGTTATTGTAGAGGGCACATTGTTCATACAATCCTCCTTTAATATGTGTGGTGTGCACCTGCGATAAGATGATTCATTAGATAAGGCCTCACTTTGACAAGCTCCATCGTTCAACCCTCGGGGTAGTGATGGAACAATTCTGCACCCACCCAGTAAATATAACAAGGTCAGCATTTTTTTTTCCCTGGGACTTGGATGGTTATAGTGAAGCTCAGGATGCATCTTTGTTCATGTGTTATGTGAAAAAAATGGGGTCCTATGAAGTGTTGTCTTTTATTTTCTAACGGGCCCCCCCAAAAAAAATAACATGGTGATAGGAAATCACCAGGAATAAAACTTGGAGCTTTTCCACCACAGTGAACAGTAAGAGTAGAAACCAAACTTTAGATTCCCATATCATCTAAGCTGCATCATTTCAATAAATGTTTACCAGGGTCTAACATCCACATAAGCACCATGGATATCACCATATGTCCAGTTTGTAGAATTTAGAATAATGACATTCAAATTACTCAGTTACCAGGCCCAGTCATAAGTTGTATTGACAGAACTGGTGCAGTGACTTTACATGAAATAAGTAGTTGTGTTAATTTTAGTCCTAGTAAATGCAATAAAGAATGACAGTGACCACAATTTGAAAGCTACTTAAGCATGTGGCATTGTGGAATTATTTATATATAAATATATGGATTCAGATGTCCTTATTTGTGCATCTTATAAAGAATAAAACCGGAACAGTTTGCAACAAAGGAATATCTCAAAAATGCAAATAACACATAATCTCTCCCTTAGACACACTAGAAATATTGTTCAAGTTTCTGTTTGGAAGATTTTCTTTAAAGCAAAAGTTTCTCCCAGATTTGCATTATAGACTGGCAGACTCATTGCAAATTTCTTTACTTAGTCAATTAGCAAATGACTAAGTCATCCAGTTAAATCCATCCCAGATCCTTGATTACCATGCAAGTTGTGTTTCTTTTCTTAAAACATTTAATATATTTTTAGAAATGAAATAATACAGAAATGCCACAATATGCAAAAAAGTGTGGTCTTACTATCACAGTAGCACTTTAATACAGTGGTCTGTTATTAGGCACATATCAGTGGAAGAAGACAGCTGGTATATTTATTAAGAATCACAGAGTTGCTGGACTTTTAAAATACCATATTAATGTGCTATTGTGATCTTTTCAAAAGGTTGAATTAAAATAAAGCAAACCCTAAGCCTTTTCTGGCTTGAAAACACTTTCTAACAGCTCTTAACTTCCTCCCAGTTCTCAGATTTTCCATTTCTTACCTTGTATGGCAATCAATATTTATTTATCTTCAGTACGTGCACTTTTAAATTGCTGTCATACAAGCGGAACTCATTTTTGTCCCAAGATCAGCCTGCCATCAGAATTCACTGTTTGCTCCATCTTCTACTCACCTGTCCTTGTGCATTAGTGACAAGTTGGCCTGTGACCCCTTGAAGACTGGAGAGAGCATTGCCAAAGGCCTGGGAGCTTGCTATTGAGCCCATGGCTGCTGCTGCTGCAGCCGCTGCTGCTTGACTTGCTAGTGGATTATTAACCAGCTGAAAAAAAAAAAGAAAGAAAGAAAAGATCATGGTGAAACCTCCGATAAACACAGAAAAACCACAGAGTGCGAACTGGATAACATAAAAGTGATTGTGCTAAAGTAAAATCTGTCTACTCCAAGAGCTTGAGTAGTTTTGAGAGGTTCTTATTCCAGAGGCTTTGCTGTCTCTGACAACAAATGTTTTTTTAAAAAGCCAGAGGACATTCCACGTTAATATTGAAGAATCAAACTCTCCTTTTTAACCCTTTATTCTTGTTTTTCGGTTTGTTTGGGTTTTCCTTTTAAAGCCACAGGTGTAGCACCCAGCCTAATCCCACTGTAAATTATCGGTGAAAAATTAGCATTTGGTCTGAATAGGAGTGGGATATTTACTTGGGAATATTCAAAGCAGAGACTATTTTACTAATGACCCAAGAAATGAGAGAAACCTGCAGAATCTTTTAATGTACATCATTAAAAAATTGGTCTCGATACCTAGAGAAATCCCAGCAGAGGGCTCAGCCCTGTGATTAAGTTCACTAGAAATCAACTAAAAATTCAAAATTAATTTGAAAATATGATACTAAGCAACTTCTTGCTTCTCAGCAGCAAGTTACTAATTGCAGGACTCATTAATTTTCATGAACTGAGTTGTACTGCCCATTTCAGTCAATTGTACCTGGGAGCTCCATATAAAGCACAGAGCAGAGTCCTGGCTTTCACCTACGGAGATTATGGGAAGGCCTCAGAGGGACACTCCTAGCAGCACTTGGATTTAACAAACATATAAACTGTGTGTCTCTCTGTCAGAATCAAATGTCCTCTGGGAGATGGCTTGTTCACTGTATTATTGTGAAGTGTATATTTCCTCATACTTTTCTGAGAATAGACAAATTTTGAACCAAGCACACAGCGGCATCATTGAAAACAAAACCCAAACCGAAACAATAAAAAATTCTGGGAAACATCATCACTGGGACTGCTGTCCTGAGAACAATCAAACAGACAGACCTCAACAGGTTGAAAACATATTTTAGAGTGAGTTTGACCCCTAAGAGTCATTGCATTTTAGCAGGGCTTAAAAACCCAAACACATTAACAAAGTACAGTAGCCAGAAATTGGAGAAGAAAAAATGTCTGGGAACAGCTAAGGCATTTTTATTTAGGCTGAGGTGAAAATGCTGAAGCTAACTCAGTAAAGCATAATGTTTGAGCAAAAATTAGTAGGAGTCCTAAGTCCTTAGATGACAAGTAAATTATCAGTCCTGTAGAAATGGAAAGTCACAGACACCAGTAAGGGTTGTAGTCCACAGACAAGCTCTGCTTCAAAATAGGTTATAAAAAATTAATCAGTGATTAGTAGATGTTTTAAGCATGTTACAGATATGAGTAGTGTGTATGTTATAGATATTTAGAAGCTCATCAGTAGAAGATGTCAGATATGGTTATAATCTGTGCTTATAAGAAACCTACTTGTCTGTTGGATGTTGCAAAATCTACAAGAATTGATTGGTCATACATTATAACAGCTATTAATCATTCATTAGCCCTTCATGAAGTATTTATAAATGGAACCTTGATATAAAGTGTTGCCTGAAGGGGCACCTTGGGCACATCCAATCCCTCTAGAAATTATAAAGTAAATAACTAAATAAAGATTAGTAGCAATGCTGGACAGAAAAAGTGACATAATTGTAGGAAATATTTTGATTGGGAAAAAAATGCTATATGAATCTCCAGAACCTGTCCATGGCATTCAAGGGCAGGAAAATCAAGCAGGAAAAAAACACAAAGGGGGAAATGGCAATGACTGTAGCAGTCGTGATGAGCTGTGAAGAAACTGGAAATGGGCACAATGACCAAGATAAAGCTCCATCCCTGAACGCAGAGTGTAAGCAATTCCACTGACTGCACAAGGTGCAAGCACATGCCCTCCTCGCTGATTTGGGTGTCAGTGCCTGAGCACAACAGTCTAATGCCAGACAACAGCACAGATAAACTTGTCAGTTTTCTACTCAAAACAGTGACAGAAGCTGATAAACCCTTTCTTCCTCCATGGGACTTCATGGGGCAGCACTGGGACTTGGAGTAATTCCTTTGTAGCTGTAAATATTTGGAGAAGAAAGGGGCAGTGGAAGACTTTCAGAAAAGACCTTTTGCAATCTTATTAGAAATCCATGAGTTACTGCATCTCTGATCCTACAGCCTCTGATTGCAGGTCATCATCTTTGCATGGTTACCTGACATTACCTAGTAAACTACACTAGCTGCTTTAGTTTATGGCTTCACCTGCATACAGGAACAGTTACCTGGGGACCATAAGTCAGTTTGTGAATCTGGAAACTACAAAGGGTTAAAACCTCCTAAAAATCAGACTATCACCTGCTAGGATCTCCTTTCTGTTTTTCTTCAGTTTTCAAAACCTGTATATTTTCAAATACAACAATAAAATTTAATTATATCAAACCCTGGAGACACTCAGGATTGCTTTCAGTTGCATCACAGAGATAAGCTACTTATTAAAAATGATGGCAGGGGCTGTGATATGCACAGGTACCCTGGGAAGTGCCATGTTCCAGGAAAAATCACAGTGAATGGGCCAACTCATAGTGTAAGAGACTTCCAAGTGCATATAAAAACATCCCTATCTCTTCAGAAGTCTGATTAAAAATAAGAAGAGCTTTTCTTTTTTTTTGAGTGCTTTGAGAGGCTGCTGATTGCATGTTACACTGTATAAAAGTGACCCCATTTTTATTGTATGCAAATGGTAGATGGAGAAATACACCTCATTTCATTATATTTGGACATGGACGCAACTGCTAATACATCTTGCTTTTATTTTAATAAGAAAATTTCTGATTTTACAGGCTTATGCCATTTCTCAGCACAGGTTGGATCCCTGAGAACACTTACTGGAAATATTAGAAATATGTTATGAAATAACCCACAAAGGGCTCTTCCAATTTTATTTCTGTATTTAAATAATTATTTAATTTGGAAAGCTGAGACCCTCAGAGGTGTTAGTTTCAGTGTCCAAACTTCTGCTTCCACTCAAAACAGCAGGTAGTACCAATCTTATTTTAAAGTGACAGGCTGGGCCTCTGAATGATGTCTCTGCTAATGACATGGCTATATGGGGAAGAATCTTTTAATAACTGAGTACCTTCAGAACATTCTTCTGACTTCCTAATGTTGAAATTTTAAAGGAAAAGAATATTAAAGTTGTTCTGCTCTAACTCAATGTACAGCAGAAGCCATTCCACTACAGCAAAGAGAACTCACACAAATAAAACCAACCTGTAAAAGGATGGGGGAGGGAAGAGACAAAACTTACAAGATCCTAAAATTGTGACATGTGAACTGATAGTTTCTGTGATTAAGAATCAGCCTTCAAAAAGCACAATTTCAAGAAAAAGGTGGTAGGGTCAATGCTGCAAGCAGTTTTCTTGAGCCACAAAATACTTTTTTTCTTCCAGAGGGACATCCTCTAGCTTGCCTTTTTTCCAAAGCCAACTTAGTATCTCACTTGCTGTGAGGAGCCTATCAAGCATTCATGTATTGTTGAATATAAGATTGGATTTCATAGCCTACATCGTAATTTTATTTTTCTCTTAAAAAAAAAAATAAATAATTTTCTCTTCTCTTCTTAAAGGGCATGTGCTACTGAACTTTCATTCCCCTGGTCTGGAAATGAAAGATACAGTTTTACTTACTACAATATCACTCATTCAACAAATATAAAGAAAAAATAACTGGTATGACTGATGAAATAAGGAACCAAGACATTTCAAGATTCCAGAGCATCATATGAAAAAATGTGCCTGTAGCCTGAAAGGTAAGGTCACTTTATGCAGTTCCAGAATAAGAAAAAAGTTAGGAGCTTTCTAAAGGACTTATGGGAGAGACACACTATCTGAATGCAGCAATGGGGAACAGAGGGATATATTCTGGAGTTACAGCAGAAAAAAATTCATTTTACAAAACACTATTCGTGTTTTTCTGGAAGGCTGTTTTTAAAAAAATCACAATCCTGGACATCTCTAAGAGATTATATCAGTGCAGAAAAGCAGTATAATTGATTAGAGACCAACAGATCCTCAGTCTCTTTTGTTCTCAGACAATCTTCTCTGTAAGGAACATCACACTACTAGATCAGCTACTGAGAGTGTTTGCCTAAACCAATGCTTTTCAAGGAAAAACAGGAAAAATCCTTTGGTTTAATTAACTCTAAAAGTTGAGAAGAATTCAGCAATGGCTCTCAATCAGAAACACATGACATTCTTCTTTTCTATCCAGACTAAACGAAAAATTATCACAGAAATGAGATTTTTATTAGGATGGCATTTGCTTTTGTAGGAACTTATAACAGAGGATCTATGTGATTTTTATCTATGTTTAGATTATAAGAGAATTACACATTAAAATCCAGTAGGTTTTATTCTCATTTTTTCATAATGGCCAGTGATATAGATTCTGGGTAGTAGTCACTTGGGCTTAAGGCCTAAAAATACTGTTCCAATCTGAGCACAGACTTCTAAAGATGCTCTGCTACCTTTGTCACTACTGTGACCAGCATTATCAACTGTACTAGGTGTAGATGGCAAGGTTTTGGTATCAGAGGATCTGCAGAAAAGGAGGGGGAAAAAGAGTGAAAACATCAAAGGGAACATCACAGTCAGAGAAAAGAGGAAGAGATGCACCACAGCAGAGAAGTTATTACCCCTGTAGCCCTTGGGGGACCCCACACTGAGGAAGATGAGTATTTCCTGATGAGAACTATGATCCATGGAGAGCCCAAGTAACAGCAGGGGAAAACTGTGAAGAGGAAGGAGCAGCAGAGAAGAACTGTTCTGGACTGAACAGAGGCTCCCAGTCTATTGACCCAATGCATCACTGGGGTGGGTAGAGGAGTCAGGAGTGAAGATGAGTCTGGGAATTTGAGAGGAAAGGTGTTGGTTTTTAACGTTTGCCTTTTTGTTTATTATTAACTGAATCTATTTTAACTGGTAACAAATTATTTGTCCCTGAGTTGAGTCTGTTTTTCCCATGACACTGACTGGTAAGGGGTCTTTCTATCTTGACCCATGATCCTTCTCATCCTGTTTTCTCCCTCAACCCACCGAGGCAGCAAGTGAGCAGCTGGGTGGGCATCTGGCTGTTAGACAAAGCTAATCCACCACAACATCCCATTCCAGTAACTGTAGACTATATCTAACAACAACAACATGAAAGTGTCTTCAGTATCTGGAATGCACAGAAGCACAGCATTTCAACAGAGATACCCATGTGCTTGCTTTCTAATCATAAACAAATTGATGCAGAAGTAGTTTCCCTGTAAGTTCCTAGTGGCTCACCTGGCAAATTCTTTACAGAATGGTTATATTCCTAATTACCTTCATATGCATAAATACCTTGTACCAGTTGATAGCTCCTTTGGACCTATATTAAATCCCAAAATCTCTGAAGGAATTTTTTAAAAAACCCTGGAAAGACTGCTTCAACTTAATCCTGGGAAAGCACAAATACCACAGGGCTGAGTTCCAAAGAAATGTTTGTAATAATGAACAATAAGAAGACCACTTAGCACTTATATAGAATTTTGCAGCCAAAATTTTCTACTGTGGTGGCCTGAGCTCCACAGTTTTAATCTATTTTTTCGGGTCTTAAGTAAAAAAAATGTTGAATTGTCAAGAAACCTGTGAACATAAAATTAAAGATGCTAATTTTATCACAGAAGATGCTATGATCAAATATTTTGGAAACCCTGCATATTTTAGATATCAGTTACAGACCTTTTAAAAGAAGTTTGACCCTCCCCTCCCTTATTTTTAGTTAATATAATAGGATAATTACATCATTTAACTTTTATAATTGAACAGGGTAAATTGTGCAATAAAATGGCTGTCATAGAGCCTAATCATGCATAACTCTTTGAAAACATGCCCCAGCAGGCAAATGTTTGAAACAAACCCCAAATTATGAAAAAAAAAATAATATCTGTCAACATTTGTTATTTGTACAATGCTGAGATACGTGCAACCTATGAACTATACAATGTAGCTAAAATATCCAGATCCATCAAATAATGTCTGGTTACTTCAAAACTGCACAGGTGTCTATTTGCAAATAGTTGTAGATGGTAAGAGTTCCAAATAGACTGCTTAGATGGACATTTTAGTCTGTGTATCAGATATTTATGTGCAGAATACAACGCAGAGACAAGGATATTGGAGAATTTGAAAGCACCAACTTGCCAGGGACACTTAAAAGAGCTGGTTCTCACAGACACTTAATCTGCTCATTATATACATTTTTTGTGGTTGAGCTATTTGCTGTCTAAATCTATGCCAAATTCTCTATCAGCAATAAGTACTGATAACGGTATCACTGATGTGACATGACTTGATTCAATGCAAAGCGACGCGACCTGAGGTGATGGGAAGCACACAGTGCTCATGTACTCCTTGATATGACATGGATAGAGGAGGATGCATAAAATTTCTCACAGTATCTTTGTAAACAAGGTGCTGCTGGTCAAATTAGAACCACTCTAAAAAGCTAGGATAACAATTCACAAAATTTAAAATGGTACATTTTTAATAGAGCCATGGAAAAGCAAATAAAGAGCAGACATCATTCCCCTAGCAGACTTCCAGGATCCAACTATTTGAAGACATGAATAACGAAGGATACATTAGGGCACGGACAAGGAGTGAGTGGAAACAACCACAGCCATTTTCATTTCCGTTTTCTTAGTGACATATAGAGAGGAAAAGAAACTAGAGAAAAGGGATCCTGTTTGAATCTAATCCTACAAGATAAGCTAAATCAAAGTTGTCAGCATGTCTGAGCCAGGGTCTTACATGTTTACCAAAAAGAAGCGTGAATGTATTTAAATACATTAAATATATTTAAATATAAATAACTACAAAGAATAGCTGACTGACTCCTTTAGCAGCAGGTCAGTACTTATAGACTATCTACAGATTCAAGCCCTGCAGGTTCCTGGCTGTCCACATATTTTACTTACCAGTATAAAAAGTTCCAGATCCATGCAAGTTGGCACACACTTCCAGGTTATTTCAAGAGTCATGTTGGTTTAGTCTGGTTAGTTACCTTTATGTTTATGCAGTCCTTAAAATACCCACAACCGTTTGTTTTAAGCATGATGTAAACATACTGTAGACAAACTCCCTCATCTGACTTGATGACATTTTGCATCACTACTAATCATAAATTGTATTTAGACTCCTAAGAGAGGAAAGAGTACTGACAAACTTGTCTGAATTCTCTAATTTGCTGAAGTGTAGCAAGAATGAAAGCAGAGAGCGTCTCCTAAAGTTTCTGAAAGGGGCTGCAACTCATCTCATTTCAGGTTGATTAGTTCCTCGGTTACTGTGTTTGTCTATTTTAGAATGATTTATCTGGCTTCTGAAAGATGGTTTCCCCACATGAAAAATGGTTACTTCAGGGCTCTCTTGCTGCTAAAAAAAATGAACTCTTATCAAAAGGAAATTGCCATCTGTCTTCTCGGATAAGAGCCCAGCACTTGGGTCTCAGAGATCTAGCCTCTGTAGAAAGTGTGTCAACTATTTGACACAACATATTAATCTCCTTAATCTAAAACATTTATTTGCCTTTAGTTTGAGTGTTTGAATGGCTTTTGCACATATAAATATGACCATTAGCACATGTAAATGTTAAAAATGCAACATGAAGACACACCATGATAATATGATGCTTCGTGTTGGGTAGCTGAGAAAACATTTCTGAAACAGTCTTGATTTACAGTATAATGTGGAATTTTGGTATTCATGCCTGGAAATGTCTATTCGGATATTCATTTTAAAAATCAGACTTTTAGATACAGACTTTTTTATTTTTGCGATTTGATGAATAAATCCTGATTAATACTTAGGGACATATTGCTGACTGAGAAGACATAAGGCATCTTGAAAAATTCTAAGCCAGCTCCTGTACAAAGATTCTAATTTTTTGAGCTGAAAACACATCTCAATACTTTATTTACAATGTAATGGCATCACAAAATAGGTCTGCATGCATGTAATCCAAGTGCTTACGCTGAAGTCCCACTGACTTGAATGTGAACAAGACAGAATCTGAAAATGGAACTATGAGGAACTTTTTCTTTTCTGTGCTTTCAGCTCAGATACAGCTGATACAGATGGCTCCTGAGTGCAGTGGAAGGACGACTGGCAAAGATACAAGTCAGTCTAAAATCCAAATATAGTTCTGAATCCAGGTATCTAACAAAGCTGGATGGATTTATTATCTGCAATTCTTTCAGTTCCCTCAAAAGGCAAAATGACATAAATCCCATAATTGTGTTAAGTTTAAGAAACCTGTTTTTCAGGGTTTGGGTTTTTTTGAGAATATGAGATATCAAATCACTTGAGATACCAATTTTAATTAGACATTTGAGTTTTTCTGAAATTTCTGTTTACAAAGTGAGATATGAGAAGTGTGAACAAAGCTGAAGGAAGCATTTAGTTGGAAAACCATGTTTATAATAAAATAAATATAAGGGCTGAGTGATAGGCACTTAAACAAGGAACATGAGTGAAAGTGTGAGGGGAGAGGGCATGCAATAAAAAGTGCCAGGGGTCCCTAAGCAAGATCATGGAATTATAGAATCACAGAATGGTTTGGGTTGGAAGGAACCTTAAAAATCAACTAGCTCCAGCCTCCCTGAATGGGCAGGGACACCTTCCACTAGACTAGGTTGCTCAAGTCCCCATCCAACCTTGCCTTGAACACTTATAGGGAGTGGGCATCCACAACTACCTTGGGCAACCTGTTCCAGTGTCTCACCATACTCAAATTAAAGGATTTGCTCCTAATGTCTAACCTAAATCTCCCCTCTTCAAGTTTTAAACTATTGCCCCTTGTCCTCTCACTACACATCCATGTGAAAAGCCCTACCCCAGCTCTGTAGGATCCCTTCAGATACTGGAAGGTTGCTAGAAGGTTACCTCAGAGTATCCTCTTCCCTCACTTGCTCAGCCTGTCTTCATAGGAGAGGGTGCTCCAGCCCTCTGATAATTTTAGTGTCTCTCCTCAGGACATGTTCAAGGAGCTCTATTTCCTTCGTATATTGGGGACTCCAGAACTGGACATAGCACTCAAAGTGGGGTCTCACAACAGCAGAGGGGAAGAGTCACCTCTCTCGACTGGCTGTCTATGTTTCTTTTGATGCATCCCAAGACACATGTTAAGCTTCTGGCCCACCACCATCCCCAAGTCCTTCTCCTCAGGGCTGTCTTCAACCCTTTCTCCTCCCATCCTGTATTCATGCATGGATTTTCCTTGACCTTGCACTTTGCCTTGTTAAACTTCATAAAGTTCGCATAAGCCCACTCCTTGAGCCTGTCAAGTCCCTCTGGATGGCATCCCTTCCCTCCAGTTGCTGACTTCATCACACAGTTTGGTGTTGTCAGTAAATCTGCTGAGGGTGCATTCGATTCCACTGTCCATGTAGCTGACAAAGATGTTAACAGCACTGGTCCGAGTACTGACCCTTGAGGAACATCACTTGTCACAGATCTTCATTTGGACACTGTGTGAAGATAACGTTGCCATATTTTTGGGGGTACTATTTTCTTACATTAGTGCATTCCTGAGTGCACAGGCAGTGCAACGAACAGTTATGAGGCTGTGCTCCCCCTCCTTGCAGCAGCACTATGTGAGCATATTATACCTCAGCTGGTAGAAACCTCCTGACACATTCACCTTTGGAAAGCTTAATTTGACTGTAAATATATAAGAAGCCACTAGCTAACAGGACTGACTACAGCACTTCAAAGCCACTGTTCATACATACATCCACCCACTATTCTCTTTATCACCAGTAGATTTATATGTAGATTTATGTCTTGCTCTGTACATAAAACTACATATAAACTGGTAATGATTGTGTATTTAACATGCCAAAAATTGTATGCTCAATGTAGCCTCTACAGAAGAGGAAAGGCAGAAGGTGTAAAGCAGTCACACAAAATATTTCCACAGAGAACCCTCTCTCCCAAGTGCTTCTGTCTTATTTGGTGTCACCAAGAAACCTGTGCCCAAAAATGAGCTGCAAATCCTGTCGTGGGGGCAGCAGTGCCAGAGTATGCTTACATGTGCTGGGCTTTGCTCACCATCAGCTAGGTGATTTCATGTTCATGCTCTTCTGAGAGGTGTGCGGAACATTTACCAGCTATTTTAAATTTATTGGTTGCCTTAAAAGCTTTTTTTTTTTTTTTTTTCCTTCATAATCCAGCCATGTCCCACCTTTCCTGTGACTCCTCCCTGATTTTTTTTGGGGGGTGGGTATCATTTTTTTTTCATGAGATTCTCCTGTTTTTACCTATTTGATTCTTTTTCTCTGATATCTCATCTCTGGTCTCAGCTACTTTTCTCACATCCTTCTGGATCTGGTCGCAAGTGGTTTTCCATATGGGAGGTCACACAGAGCTGCAAAGGTGGCAGTAAATCTACTGTGTCTGTAATGCTGCCATATTAATTCCTAATCAATTTCAAACCTGTATTTGAAGCTCATATATTTCACCTCAGCAAAATCAAAATAACGTCAAGTTGCCAACAGCAAATGAAACTTGGAAATATAATTAAAAACATATAGGCTAGGAATGTATTGTTTCTGAGGCCTTTGCAATTGCCACTGTGCTAGGCACTATAAATTGATGGCAAGAGGGTATATGAAACTGAGATCCTCTTATAATAGAAGCACAGCTCCATATTGCTTGAGGTAACAGAAGAACTGCTGTTAGCTGAATGTGAGTGATGACTGTGAGTATAAACTGAAGAATTCTTTTTTTCTGCAAGGATCAATTCCAAACTGGTTAAAATCTGAAGCTGAGGTCCTGCAAAGACTGCTTAAAGTTGGTCTGCATTGCAAGTCCTAATGCAGACTTGGGAACACTCCAGAGAGTCTGTGTTAGTGTGTTCTAGTGACTGTGATTTTTCTACTTCACAGATAAAGATGCAGTGAGAGTTATACTCCATGTTATACATGTCATTGCATAAAACCACATGCAAATATTAATTTATTTCTGTGCCGATATAACTGTATTTTTAACAAAAACCATGACGAGATTTAGCTCATATCATTGTCTTTTTTGTGTGTGGAGGCAGAATGTCAGAAATAATGCTTGTGCTATTATTCAGTATCTGCTAGTGGCTGAATGCATAGCTGGGGGAAAGTCTAATTATAATTTCCAATAAATAATTTCCTCCATATTTATTATCAATGGCAATCTACTTGTAGACATTCAGCCAAGGAATTCTGCTATATGGGCAAAAATATGTACTATCTTTTTCAACAGCAGCTTAGCTTACAACCTGAATGTCTGTAGCTTTTTCATTAAATTCATTATTGCTTTATTGTACCTAGACTCTTGTTCTTCCATAAGGCACTGTCAATAGACAGACAGATGAATTTCTTCATGTTCTAAGTATTTTCTACTTTTATCTGTTGACCAGATTCACAAAATATTTATGGGCCCTGCAGCAATTCTTGTGCTTTAAGAAACAAGGGATTTTTTTGTGCTAAAAATAACATATGTTCCAAGTTCTTGGTTTGATTCTAATTTCTCTCCACTAGGATATAAATCTGGTGTAATTTTAATGAGGTCAGCAGAGCTGAGATTGGCTAAAACAGAGGTAATTGCTCTCAGAATCCTTGCAGTTTCTTATAGGCTGCAAAACTGCAATAAGGGGAAAATCATACTCTCATCTGAAGTACTAGAATTAGTTAGTTATACTGATATTTGATTGATACAAAATACATTCTAACCAAAAGCCTGATTTAATTTTTTTTTTAATTAATTCCACTGTAAACTAGAGAAGCTATCCATGGAAGTCAGAAGTCCAACCAGCAGTGAAACTAATGGATTTTTATTTTTGCAGTCTGAAAAATTCCCTTCAAACTCCCTACTCACCCTCTCAAGAAAAAAACCCCAAACAATAACAAAACACAGTTCAGTCAAACCTGTAATAAATAAAAAAGGAAAGTAAATAAATTAAAGATCACGTGAAGTATTTCTTTCAGACCAATATGATTTCTTGAACGGAAATGTAAAATGGATCACCCTGAAAGATGGGTGTTTTATAAGGAGTGAAAATAATTAATTCGAAATAAATCATTCTTCCATGCATTTTTTTCCAATCTCACTCATTTTGGGGTGGGAGGAACATACAAATGTTCCTAACTACATGCCCAAATATACCTCCAGTAAAGGTGCAGTCTGTAGGCCTATTTGCAGGCATCGGTATTGTTGGGTGCTACGGGTAATTCTGTCAGTAAAAGGGGTAAGACAAGGGTCAAAAATGTTTTTGCAAGCAACTCAGTCACACAGTATTGCTGTCGTAATGCACCTCCTGTCCATCACAAACTGATGAACCCAGCAATTAAGACAGGACTCTTCCACTATACCCATCACATTCATATTACTTGTGCATACATAAAACCAGCAATTACTATAAAATATGACGTATGTGCTTTTTGCTTTCCAAACTTAAATCTGAATAAATCCCTTTGAAAAGAGAAATTTCACAGAGGGCACTTGCATGGTTTCTTACCATGCCAGGAGAAAACAGGTAACCAGAAAAGGGATGGCCTCTCTTTACATCCCTGTTTACTGAACACAAACTGAGGGTGCAGTTATTTTGCATTGATTTTTTTCCTCTTTCAACATCATCAGGCAGGTAACAATTCTCTTAGGATCACCTCAAGGAGACAGACAAGGACTCTGATTTGCAGAAGCCCTGGTGAACATCAGCCATCTAGAAGAGGCAAACAAGATCAACGGGATCAACAGCCTAAACTAACCCAGAAACTGTTACTTTTGCCTGGGTCCAGGAGCCAGTTTTTTGGTTGTAGATAAGAGAGAAATCCAAGTGTGCTGAGGGGGAATTTTCTTTCACTCTCCTGAAGACCATAAGCCAGCTGAGTATTACCTTCAGGGAGGGAGGGACAATAGTCCATTAGGTACATTCACTATAACTCAAGGGATGCCTGACATTTCCGCTGGTGAATGGCACACTGAGGAATACCAGAAGGCTTCTTCTCCCCACCAGTCTGACAAACACCTCATTTAAAGCCGATTTACCTGATAGAGGGTTAGAAGTCCAAAATATTTCCTGACATTTCAAGAAAATTATGCTGCTTATTTAAATCAATATCAGTGAAATCAGATCGCTCTGTTCTTTTCTAACTCATATTAATCCACAAGTAGCTTTCCTCCTAAGAGCCATCAGTGTAACAGGTGGGAGTCCCATGGAGGTCAGCATAATTGCACCAGCCTAGAGCAAGGCAAAATTCAGTTCATGGGTGATGGCTGGTAAAAAATAAATCAGAAACTTTATAGATATTAAAACCAGTGTTAAAACAGGGTGTTTTATACAGTAATTATAAGGTTATTTCTCAGTAATTCAATCTACTGACGGTGAAAATATCTTTTTTATTGTTGCCTATGATGGCAATAATTCTCCCTGGCATCTGCAAAAGCAACAATAGCTTTTCATTGATTTTGCTTAAAAGGAAAGTTCAGGGTTAGAAAATTAGTATTTCATGTGGAAACATGAAAAACTTTCCAGGGTATATGCGATGGAAATAGTAATAATTATGTTTGAGAAGGGAGGCAGTCTAGTGATTAGGGTCCCAGGGCACAGATCTAGAAATCTCACCAGGGGCCTCATTCTTCCACAGATTTTCATTTCTTTAATTTCCTGTCTGAAAAATGAGAATAATAAAACACCTTTTATTTCATCCTGTTTGTTTGTTTTCTCTTTAGATTACACACCTTCAATGTCCATTACGACTGGATTACATACACACGTGCACTGAAGTAAAGCAAGATCCAAATTAAAACCAATTTTCTTGTTTCTACGTAAATCTACATGTGGAATATTCTTTCCTGTTTGCTGTGCTGTACCTAGTGATTTATATATTTATCTAGTATTCATGTATATTGGGCACTTATGCCACTTCATAATGTACATATGGGTAGTATTAATGGAGGCATAAAAATTCCTCTGAGGTACAGAAACAAATGGACATTTAAGTTACTAGATAAGCTGCTCACAAAATTTTGGTTTTTAACTAGGAGCATGTAAATGGTAAAAATATGTACAAAGGATTATTTCAAAGTGAAAACTGACTTTATGTAAGGAAATGGTAAATATAGAAAAGCATAGCACATACGTCTGGATCCACTGCTATCTACTACTGGTATAAATTAACCAGTTTAACTTTTTTGTCTTGCAATACCAGAACCTACATACATAAAAACCTTCCTGCTGACATTGCAATCTGACAACGTTTATATTCTACAGAAAACTCTAATTTTATCATTAATGCTTTGGACATTTTTCATAAGATAAATCAACCAATCAACTTGCCACTGCAGTGGTGAGGAAATCCCTGATTTGCATTGCATTGCACCAGTCCTTCTGGCTTTCTGTTTATTCACTCTTGTAGTAAATGTTACATATGATACCTTGTTTTTATCAAGTCTTATTTTAAAACAAATTACAGTAACTCATATAATGCTCACTTGAGCTCTAGACCTATCAGTCTATCTTATTATGCAGAACAAATGACTCACTTGTATAAATTACCTTCATCATATAGCTGTTAAAGAAAATCAAATCAAGGAGAGAAACTATGTCAAGCCACAAGAGCTGTACTAGAGACTACTACAGGACCCTCATCTGTACATTTGTGACTGGCACTTGCCTCCAGGTTGGTGGGCAGAGATGAATCACCATGGATTCAAGGCCTCATCCACTCATCCATATGAGTGGCTGTTGTGGAAAAGAAGGGTAAAGCAATACAATGGGCAGCATTAGAGACCTCTCATCTGTCACTACTGGGACATTGGTGGGTTTGCCTCCAGTTGGATCTGTCTCCGTGGTAGTCAGCTCCCCACATCACCAGTAGTTGTCTTGGGAATAGCTGCTATCCCAAGAAGGATGGCTCTGATTTGCTTGATTTGTTCTTTTTTTTTTTAAAATTTATTTGTGTGTGACTGCAAAGATAGTTGTTCAAACTATCTATAGACTACAGTTTGTTCAAATATTAGCAACCCTATCTCCTTTCGGCTTATTCTTACTACCTAAGGTCTACTTTTTCTTCCTTACCACTACCTCTTCTTTACTGGGGAAAGAAGCTGGACAGTAAGTGGAGACCATATGCCTTTGCATGATGTCCCTTGGAGCAGTCTGAGTACAGGCTGCATTTGAATCTTCTAACTGCCTTAATTAGCCACAACCAAAACTGGAGATGGTGTTTGACTCTGGGGATCTTAACAGGTATTGTAAGGGCATCTCAAGATTCTTTCTACACAACTGAGAAATTTCCAGTGCTTACAAGCTATTCTTTGTAAGTATGATGGATTGGATATGTAGTAATAAAGGCAGTGTAAAATATATCCACAAAGGCAGTGTAATCATATCCTTTACCTCCAAAAGTGGGTAAAGTTTGGAAATGTAGTGCAGCTGGAGATCTGCTCTTTGCTTACACCAGTGTAGGTAAGGTACGAGTCAAGTCCTAACACTATATATCCAGAAACTTAAAAGTAAAAACAGATGGGCGAATAATGAAATTACAGAATTACAGATCAAACACACAGCAATAAAAAGAAAGGAACTCCACAGCAACGGGGTATGTGAAACATATTTGCCAAACCTGTATAAAAAATGTCCTTGGAGAGAAATTACAGGAGACAACAGGCATAAAAGAGATACTGAGAAAAAGAACGTAAGAAAAAGAAAAAAAAAAGCAGTCACATTTGAATTGGTCACCTATTGTGTTGAGCCCTGGAAGTCCATGATTCTAATTTGTGTGCATGTGTGTGTATAAGAAATGTGCAAGAGAAAATACATGAAATGCAAAATTACTCCATAAACTTTAACAAACAGACAACAGCGTAATATAAGCTACCATATATTATAGGTGATATGCCATATAATAAAAAAACAAAAAAACCCAACACCCCAGAAATATGTCATGTATACATTTAGGAATGTTCCTGTTACCCCAGCAGAACACAAGTAAAAATATTGTATATAGAGATTAATCTCACTAAGGATAAATAAAATTACAGGTCTTGAATTACCTTTACAGAAGCAAAGCACTGCTGAGCTAATAAAAGAAATAAACAATTCTAACATATCATCACAAGAGTGCTGAAACATAAAAAAATGGAATCAGAAGAATAACCATGGAAATAATTATTTTAAATCAGATACATGACATACAACACATCATAAAACCACTAAATCCTAGATTAGGAATAGAAGAGAGAAAACTATAGGTAAATCAAAACACTTATGTATTTCTGTCATCTTTCTTCATCTCATGAAGCCTATACACCAGTCCTGCTGTGCAGAAGATCTAGGAGGAGAGATGATAGGCATACATAAGTCATTGCATAAGAGATGTGGCTTTAATCTGCATGTGATGATTTTAGAAACATGCAGTCTCTTTGACTAGTGTTCTTTTTAGTTTTACAAAATAATGTCACAACTATTCTGATATACCTTACATTAGTGCAGGAGAAAAAAACTTGCAATAATGCTCCTCTGAAGCCCATATTCTATCACAAACCTATAAAAATGGCCTGTGTGAGAATACAGCTAGCCCACACTGCAGCCACGCTTTTGTCTTCTTTCTATCTCTTTGGGGAGTGTCCCCAGCACCTCCTTCCAGACACTAAAGTTACAAAACCAGTCAGCTTTCACTGTCTGTATAGATGGTAAAGGGAAACACGCTCCAGGGGGTAATACAGAGCTTACAAGAGAAAGTGCTTTTCTGATTTTTTTTTCCAGAGAGGACTCTTTCTCAACTGACCATAGTGGTAACTGAGCACACATTTAAATTGGATGGCACATACCAAAGGCACGTACCTTGTACCAGGACTAACTGCAAATGAAGTTTTTCAGCTTTTCCAATTTTTGGCCACACTGCACACCAAGTCCCACTGCCTGACTTTAGGCATGTCTACATGTTATTAACTATTATAGATTTCAGCAGAGACTGGTAAGAACCTGCATTACTGGCCTACATCTGAGTCCTAATAGTATAGGACTGTAGGGCCTAGGTCTCAGATGCCACAGTTTCCTGGTTGTTAAGTTAAAAAACAGTGACTATCTCTGCATCTAAAGCAGAATGATAGATCCAGGCCCTTGCAGCTCTTCTCTTCAGGACCCTGTGATTAGTCTCAGAGCATACATCCAGATGTCTTATGAAAGCAAACTGTAAAGAGCAGCAATGCAGAAATGCTTACCCAGGCCACAAAAGCCATTGACTGTGCTAACATGGCCGTCCCCTTCGCCCTGCTTTTTGTTGTAGTTATCTAGGTACAGTGTTAATGAAGACAAACATCTCCACCAGCTTGAGTGCTCCCGCACCATTCTGTATGGCACAGGGCAAGCCCAAGTGCCTTAAGCCAGAGTACAGAAAATCTGTTGTTGTCCTTAGTTTATATTTCACTTTACTCATTTCCTGTGGACAAGAAAGATGCAGTACTGATTGTACTCCAAGTCATAAGGAAAGTGTTAGGAATTGTACCTGGTTTTAACAAGTGAATAAAGCTCCCACATAATAATTAAAATTAATCCTTAAAATATTCCTTAGTGGTTGTTCTTTACCGAGTTCCCCCTGCTGACTGTGACCCCATTTTCTGCAGATGTTGTACACTTCAGTATTACACTGGAAGGGAAATCGCAGAAAATCCTGACACCACCACCACCTTTGCTTTTAAGCTCTACTTATGTCTATATAAGAGTAAAGAAAATATTTCATCTCCTAAAAAGAATAGCTGAATATATTCCCATTATGGTCATTATTACTAACAATAGAACTACTGTTGGTATATCTTCTCATAGTAAACTTTTTAAGCAGGGGTCAATAATCTCTCTGGGAGTTCCTAAAACGCTCAAAAAGCAAAACAACAAAATTACTCCATATAAATCAGCCTGATGCAGATGAAATCACATTCCATTTCAGAGAGAATACAAAAGAATCCTACAATCTTCTGAATGATGCTTTAATGTAGACTCCTTTTACGAACTTTAGAAACTAGCATTCGAACAGTAATAGTCCATGGAACACTGTAAATAGCTTATTTTAGATAGAAATCACATCACTTCTAAAATAGGGTTCATGTACTGACCGGCAATCAAATAGGGTGAACCAACTGAGTAACACTGTGGAAGTTTTCCCTCTGGTTTCAGGTTTTCTTAGAGGATTAAGGTCTGGAAACTCAATTTGTTCTACTATTATATTATCTATAAAGGGTGGTCTCTTGCTAGTTGGCTCACCATCATGCCAAATCCTAGCACTTTAAAATACATCTATTTGATATCTAGAAGTTATCAGCCAAAAAAGGAGAAAACAATCTACCTGGAATTAATCAAAGAAAAGTTTCTTTTCCCCATCATTACTAGCTGAAAAAAAATGATTCAAATACTCTGTATTATAAAAAGAACTTGCTTTATTGTTGTGCTGTGAAGAATCCATTAATCAAACTGAAAGGTAAAGAAATTGCATTTTTACTTTTGTAACGTTTTAATACGAGATCCTTTATTAAGAAACATAGCTTAGGACACTATTTCTTAGAGATTGATCCTTCCTTAGGAACTCAGAAAATCTTGGTCCTAGTTCCATGCTTGTCAGGCTCCCTGAGTGACCCTGGACAAGTTAGTTAATCTCTTACTAACTCATTTCTCCATCTGTAAAGTTGAGCTAATTGTAATTCCTTTGTCTTGCTTTTCTGCTCAGACATTAACATCTTTGGGAGACAGAAATGTTACAGACTACGTGCTCACCATCCATACAGCCCAGCTGCCTGTCGTCTTAGCCTGCTCTACTCCTATTCCATCTCTTTATTGTTATCATCTTGGTTTTGCAGGAGTAGATGGAGCTCTGAACTGCTCTAAGAACAGCCAGTATGACCGCTGAGCACTATGATTTGGTTCTGACGGTCCAGGAAGGCACAGTGGAAGGCAGGCAAAATTACTGTGCTAAAACACAGATCGACTAAGGCAGGGATAAGGAAACATCCTTTGTCTTTCTATCAGTAATACTTTAAAGTAGTTGAGTTGAGGCAGTAATTCATGTTAAATGCATTTATTTAATTTGCTTTCAGAGTTGTCTATATTGGTGAACAGGAACTATCTGTATATTAAAAATACTACTTTACTAAGAGAATGGAAAAGCCAGAAAATGATAATGGCTCCTAGCCAGCTAGAAGTGGAGTGTTAACGGTATTATTTCAGGAGAGTGTGTGGCTGAGAGTGAGCCAGGCTGTTGATGAACAGAGGTAGGTAGTGCTACCCTATGCTTTACACATTACTCTTTTCTGCCCAGTCCTCTGACCCAGCTGATGGGTAGCCTGCTGTTTTCTGGAAAGCCTTTCCTGTTGCTGCCCAGGTCTGGTGTCTGCACGATCCTAGGCTCCTTGGAAGGAATCCAGCAAAGAAAAAACAAGAATTAACTGGTACTCCAGCAAGGCCAACTATGAGCATTCAGAGAGTGTGTGTTGGGGTGCAGGAAATGGGCTGAGAAGGGTACCTTTTAACAGAAAGATGAGGAGTAGGGCTTAGCTCCACAAGGGCACTCTGCTTGTGAAAATATGGCAGGGTGGGGTGCAAGCTGGCACCATTCATTTACAGCACACATTCTTGAACACTTCAGTGCAGTGCTTGCTTGTTCTGCTGCTGTGCCATTAATTCTGGCTGGCAGTGGGAGAGAGAGAAAAGCCTTAAAATAATTGCTACAAACATAACTTGCATTTAGGAGATGACACAGTAAAGGTTATGTTGAGGTACCCTGTAGGGATGTAGAGCAGACAGCTGTAGTGTGTTGGCTCTCCACAGTTTTCAGCATCACTCAGATGCTTCCTGCCAGAGCCAGGAATGAACACCACTTCCAGTATTTATATTTTCATAGAATCATAGAATCGGCTGGGCTGGAAGGGACCTCAGAGATCATCAAGTCCAACCCTTGATCCACTACTGCTGCGGTTGCTAGATCATGGCACTGAGTGCCACATCCTAGGTGCTGTTTTTATTTTTCCTGGCTGCTTCTGCACCCTCTGAAAATTTTAGGAATCTGATTAAATTCCTAACATAGGGATGTGTGAGGACTCAACCTATGGGACTGGATAGTATGCAGGATATGATACTCCTCGTCCTCAGTTTGTTGGCAGGATGAGATGCAGCTTTTGTTACTTGCCAGTGACAGACAGGACAGCCACAACCCTTTTGTGCCATTCATGTATTTGGGACCCTACATACATACCTCTCATGTACCCCCTCATTACTGCAGCCCATCCAGAAGCTTTTCTCAATTTGAAGAAGACGGTCCCAAGCTGATGGTGCCATCAGACTAGCAGCTGTGGGCAACTTTTCCTCACATCTTAGGCACTTTAGTCCAAATTTAAATAAGGACAAATAAATCTTATCCCACTGCTTTGATACTGGCTGATAGTTTTCACACATATAGCCCCTAACATACATAAGTAACAATGTTCCTTCATACTACAGAGCAGACCAAGGTGAGAGATCAGGATGTAGAACACCTTTCAGTCCTATTTAGGTCTGCTCTTAACTCAGTGATTTGTCACTGCTACCTAGGAGAGAAAAACAAGCACAAAACTGCCAAGTGTATAACCCAAGTCCCAAAGCACTTGATGTGAAGACACTGCTGTTATTTTTAAAGTTGGAGTATATCTTGTCTTGCATGCCAAATTTAATACAGTCCACACTTTCCCACTCTAGACAAATGAGAAATGCTTGAGAGAATGCCTTTCTCAGGGCTGCCAGTACGAGATGCTGATTTACTGGTCCTGGAACCAGGGTAATGCTTCTGTGTTTCCAGAATCAGATCCTGCCTTACTGAGTGAAGGACTTCTTAATGTTGCCAGGAAGGGAAAGTTCTGAATATGGTGCTGTGCATCTCTCATGTACAAAGCTTTATGACAAACTCATGGATGAAGACAAGTCACAGTCCTAAACTTTTAGTTGGGTCATGAAGACAAACTTCCCAAAATCTACAGCCATTCAGGTAAATCTTGCTTCTGCTGCTTTCGTACTGATGTATCACTCTTCACCTTCTACAGAGTTGGTTGGTCCTGATTTACACTAGCAAGAACTCACAGTTAAGGCTTGATTCAGCATAAAACAAAAAATCTGATTAATGCTGTCAATATAAAAAGGAAGAGCATGTGTTTGCCATTGCTTTGCAATGAATATTGATCAGTATTGAACATACTTGAATGAATGTGCATTCTTTTTATGAAGCCTTCAGAGAAGTTAGCTATAGATGGAGGTATGAATCGATCAGGACAGTGCAAATACTGAACAGAGAAGGGCATTGCTAATTATAATAAAAAGAAAGAAGTTTTTCAGATTATCAAACTATCTTTTGTGATTAATTCAGGCAAAGGAATTATCTGAGCTCTATTTCATCAAGCAGTGTTTGAGATTGCTGTTTTTCTGTATCACAAAACTATCTAACCTTCTCTTTCTCCCAAACTGTAACTTTCCTAGGGTCTGTCAGATTTAGCCATTCATATACAAAGACTGAGAATGAGGGTTTCCTGAAAAATACTAGATCAAAGAGCGAGGGCAGTCTTTACTCTTTTTTGCTGCTTGTTCTCCTTTGCTAGAAGGACAGGGCCAACAGATCTGTCTTGTTCCCCTCAGACTTTGCGTTAGTTTATTTCTGTTCATTTTGGTGGCCACGCGAGTACCATCTTTCTTACTCATGTTAATCAAGTATGGAGTAAGGGGAAGATAGAAAAGCAGCACTGGTTAAGAAACAGGCTGTTGAGGCCTTCATGAGACCTGTCTTAACCAGAAAACAAAGGCAAGGAGGAGTACCAAATAGTTCAATACAAAATTATAAAAATGTCATCTAAATTAAGCCTCCTATAATGCTCTATAACAAAGCAAAGGAAAGGTTCCCTGCCATTTCAAGCATTTTCCCCCTAATGATCTTGTTCTAAATCAATGAGCTGCAGACATACAGACATTTTGGACTGAAGGAATACGTCAGAAAAAGTCATCTATCAGTATTGCAGCATGCCACTAATGTTGGAGACTTAAAAAAAAATCATGTGGTGGCTCTGGAAAGCCCACTAATGAGATATTACACTCTAGGGATTACAGCATGATCACAGAATTCAATATTCCTTCACTGTACTTCCCATACTGGGGATATTAATATGGAATTAAAGCAATGGCCTAAAATATGTCTATAACATGGATATATTAACTAGGAAAAAGTAACTCCAATTTATTGGAATACACACTGCTTCATGCCTTCCAAATAGAATACAAGTAGAGGAGTACAATTAAACTGCTGAAAGCTTGCAAGGTATTATGCAACCTTTTTGTCCTAGAAACACCATGATAACTTTTGTTTCTCCATGGTGAAAAGAGGTGGAAACCTACCTCTTCCATGATATTTTGTAATTTCCATAGATTGGTAGTAGTTATAACAAAGCAGATACTTCAGGAAAACTCTTGAATCTTATGAATTCCCTGAAACTACCACTCAGCTTTTGTATTTGAGTTATTTGCAGCTAGAGATTTGATCCAATTTTTCTCCCATTTGAACTGTGCTCATTTCCAGGAACTTCTAGGTATTTTCCTAGCACAGATTCCAAGCAGCAGATCGGTCTACATTGTAAACAGGAGCAGGTGGAATCCTACCTCAGTCCATCTAGTTCATGCCAATGTCATAACAAAGATGCAGCAGTATGGACTTCAGCATGCGCTGTGTAAGTGTGCTGGGATCCTGGATGTTTGCTTCCGTGACTCATTGCATTTAATGCCCTGTCATGGTGCCTTCACACATCCTGGCACATCTTGCTTCATAAAAGCCAGCTTGCCTATATTAACACCTCTGCAATGTTACTTCTGCATTTGCAGGCCAGACCTAGCCTAGACCACCATGCATTGCTAGAGGCTTCAGACTGCACAGAGAAACTGCTTTATTCTGAAACACCTGCAAAGAACCCAGAAACAACTCCCACTTCTAGCCAGGTGTATGCTGCTGTGAAAGACTCTTCGGACACAGCACTTATTTGTATTGCAAATATGTTTTGCAGAATTTTCTTACTCCACACCAAGAGATAATAAGCATTGTAATATTATAGTACCAGCCACACAAGGAAAGCTCCACAGATGTTATGTCCATCTTGAGGCACAACCATCTCCCTGGCCTGTAATGAATCTGAAATTTTTTCAAGATCATTGCTCATCACTTGAACAAGTACTGAAGTGTAAATGAAAAGAGCCATCCCATGGAAAAAAAAAATAATCATTTAATGGCTGAAATAAAATGCCATCACTGCTGTGATAAAAAAAAAGGTTTAAAGTACATTACTGTTGCTTCTCTATACACTTGAGGGCTAGCTACTGGGTCAGATGGTGCAGCAGTCCATGTAATCTCCTGAATGGAAAAAAATTAGGCTCAAAGTGCCAAATAGATGCCCACAACATAATATCAGGTAAAACAAACACATTCCTCCTATCTCCCCCTCCCCAGATGTTAGAGAAATAGAGAGAAATTCCAGTCATTTCTCATTACTGTGAAGGTCAGCCTAGCTGGGAAAATTGTTTCTGCTTTACAATTCCCCAAACTGTAGAAAGCAGTTAGAGTTCTGGACAAAAACTAATGTTGCATTCAAAGGGAAAAGAGGCTGATATGGCATTGCTGCAGTAATAAGAGAATTTTTTACTCTTTCCACTTCCCTGTGAACCTAATCAACTGTGACATGAGAAAATATACTGGGCTCACCCAGCCAGAATCTTACTGCCACCTGAAAATGTCCTCAATATTCCACTGTTTGGGACTTTACAATGATCCTTCCGACATCAATTTTGTACATGTACATCAAAATGCCATTAGAAATGCTTACAAACACCTCCTGCTCACAGGCCTGCACTCAGACTCCAATCGAAGCCAGGCTGTAAAGACTCCCCAGTGGCTGACTAAAGGTTTCTTTCGATTACTTATATGAAAGCATTTGGTTATGGAAAGGCATCTTGTGGGAGCCTTGGGGATCTAAAGATCTCCCTCCTGGCCTCCCTTGTAAGAGCACTTGAATGTCATTAGGAGCAATATATATTGAAGGTACTTTAAAACCCACCTTTAATATTTAATTAATATTTGTTGACTTATTAAGTTTGCTCATTCTCCTCGAGATTCAACAAATAAGTCACACTCTTCCAGGGTTGCAAGTATGTTGGAAGGTGTTCTGAAAGGAGAACACGTGGTACATATAGATCCTACCACTCTCAGTTTCATGGGTATGTTCTTGCCTTTATATATATGAACTAATGCAGACATACACCACATACATGATGCAGCTGCAAATTAATATAGCCTTGATAAATGCTTGGCATATTTAACACATTTCTTAGTGACACTTTTATTATTTCTCAGTTATGAAAAGCTGAAAAAATCTAACGCAACAGAACACAATGATATTATCACCCCCTTCCTTTGTTCTAATATTTACAGGAAATACTACAAGTATTTGACATATAAATTGGGCATTTGACTGACTTTAATAACCATGTGATCAATAGGAAGTGATATTTTTACAGTCAAACTCAATATTTAAAGGGCCAGGGGCCATGGAACTTTATCAAAGCACTAAGACTAAAACTTTATTTTCAGGACTTGTCATTTCTCTTTTTAAAATGTCTGTATAGAACTAATATAATTAAAAATGAGATTTTGCTTATGAAGTCTCAATATAAATGGATCTAGAATTTACATATTTAAGTGTTTATTTTAACTGTACTTTCTGGAAGCATTTCTATGCTTCCCTATATTAAAATCAATGTTGCATGATATGAAGTCAATCCATATCTACATTAAAGCTAATTTTTGTCCTCAGAAGATACCAATTAATAAAAAAAAAAAATCTGAACAACTTTTATTCTACATACACTCCCTATGTATCTTACACTTATCTTTCTGCACCAATCACCTTTTAAAAATTTCCCCCTTTAGTATCTTAGGAAACATCCTTTGATTTTGCATGACTGCAAAATGAAAATCAGCCAGACACGATCCAAACACCAGGCAGCCCTCCCATAAAAAGCAGATCTCATGCTCTGATCAAGTGGCAGCTCTCCCATCCAAACAATTGGTAATACAACGTAGATGGTCTTTAAGGTTCCTTCCAACCCAAACCACTCGATTATTCTAAGGCTCAGCTCCTCTTCTCCCAAGAGAGAACAAAGGCAAGCTGTTCTTCATTTACATCTGGAATATTTCCATAACTCTTTCTGGGCTTGCCTAACACTTATAGAAATTGCTCCTTAAAATTTCCAGCAGACATGCGTATTTGCACGCAGTAAGTTACAGGCCCATGACATTTCTCTGCTTTTATTTGGAATTGTTTCCTTCCTAAAAGTTACCATGTGCATTGGGACATATAGGAGGATTAAGTTCTCTTTCTGGTCTAGTGAACAGTCCAAGATGGAAAAGTAAAAGCCCTCAAGAATTCATTGTTCTGCGAAATCAGGGCACTCACCAGCTCATGGAGACCTTGGTTGAAGGCTTGTGCTGAATCAAGTGCAGCGAAAGGCTATAACCTGAGGTTTACATATTGTTTCATGAAAAGATTTCACCAGATGCTGTGAATAGACTTGCTTTTCAGAGAATCTACAGTTTTCAACAAAAACTAAAGAATAAGAAGGCTTGAGTGGTCCTGCTATTTAAAAGAAGGTTGCTAGGCATTTTGCAAAGGAAAAAGTTACAGGAAAATGAGGGTGGTTATTGCCCTCATGATTACAAAGCTCAGTTCTTGAAGTAAATCTCCTTTTCTCAGTGCTGGAATATTTCATTGGCATGGTTGGCTTCTATTTCACTGGGCAAACTATAGTCTGTCAGCTGTCAGAAGTGGGAAGTGTATTCATTTTTTTTTTCTACTTTGTGAAGAGTCTCCTCCTCAGATCATTATCCCTGTTGATGCACTGATTCATCCCCTGGGAAATTTGAAAACAGCAGCCTAATGTGCAGATTATACAGAGTGCAACTTTCCAGTTTACTGGAAAAATGTCAGATTCAGCTTTTCTAAGCATCGGGTAATACTTCTGAAGCTCATGGTGATTTCCAGGATAATAATTAATTTAAAATATTTTCGTACAAGTTTTTTTTCAAAAATATTGAAAAAAAAATTATGGAAAATGTTATTGCACTATTACTATTTCCATTGGAATTGATACTTTTTGAAAGTAGTGGGCATTTTGATTGGTTTTGCGAAGTTTCTCCCTCCAAAAGCTGCCAAAGAAAATTTTTAGTAGTACTGACATTCCTCAGTTTTGGGTTCTTAATTTTTAATCCAATTTCTCAAATAGATAGAGGTGCATATGAATGTGGTAAACTAAAATGGATTCAATCAGACTTCACAGTTTTATCTCATCTGTGTGAAGCTTTGTCAGCCAGTCTGTTTTTTCTGTTTTCTTTTTATGGTTTGGAATAAAATATCAGAGACTGGCTATGGCACTCAGTGCCATGGTCTAGTAACCGCAGCGGTAGTGTATCAAGGGTTGGACTTGATGATCTCTGAGGTCCCTTCCAACCCAGCCAATTCTATGATTCTATGATTTGTTGAGCTCATGGAATATCCTTGTGCCTGATTTTTGCCTGGTCCTAGAATTAAGATGAAGAAATTACAAAACCTAATATAGCATGTCCAGCAAAAATTCCATGGATTTCAATATCTGTTACTCAGATGAGAGGCAAATTGTATCTGAAAATAAGGCAACTTTTTTTTGACAGTCCAGGAAAATGGAGTGACATCTGTCTGGCCCTCAGACTTTTAAGTGAGGCTATAACCAGGACTGTGATCTTGTTTTTTATGGTTTGGAGTAAAGGATATAGTTAACCTCGAGAATCAGATTGACTTTCAATACCACACACTGAAGATGAAGCTTGCATGTCCTTATTGATTCATGACAGTAAATGGAGATCATGTATACAAGTGTTGCAGACTTTAAGGTCCTGTTTAGGCTGATGCTTGTCAAAGACTAAAATGCCAGAGAACTAGGAGACATTTTTACATTTCTCTAGGTGGTTTCAAGTTTCTTTGTAGGTTTTCCACATAAATGAACACTGTACTAGGCATGGTCACCATGAAACAGGTACATGGTATCTAGTGCAAAATTGCAGGACTTTTTTCTTTTATAAGTAATGGCCCCACCAAAGGCATCTCAGATGTATAAGCTGACACTTCTAACCACTATCCTCATTTTTATTTTGTGAATAATTGCTCTTTCTGTGTATTACTGCTTCTTTTTCTGCTGACTCCATTCTCCTTCTGACCAGCAGACCCCTCAGATAAATATCCCAGGGATAACCTCTTTGTGTTCCAAGACATAGGGTGGTTTAATGATTTGTGAAAGTGTCTGTTTCAGCCTTTAAATAATTTACATGTCACTACGTTTTCCTTAGTAAACTGTGGTCATCTCCCTTCTAGGAATAATAGGTAAATCCTTCTTGTAACTAACATTTTATCCAACACTACAGTTAGAAAACAAAAAGAGGAATTAATTATCACTTGCTTGACAGGATCGATAGACTTTGGGAGGCAGAGCCATCTCTGTGGAAGAAAATAACTTGGGTTTTTTGCTATCAGGAAACCTAAAACTTACTACTGTGCTTCATTCAGATACGAAAAACAAACAAACAAATATCAAAAGGCAGACTTCTCACCTGCCCATCTCTCTTAGGCAGCTGAGCTACTCTCAGGACTCAAGAGCCACAGTGCATCCCAGAGCAAGCACACGTGCAGTTGCCTTCAAAAGCCTTTTATTTTTCTTCTGTTTGTTCAATTGAGGTCTGGATAGAAGCTTCCTATGGGTCAGACCTGGCTCACAGACATCACTTGCATAGCTTTGATCCAAATGTGCTTTACTGCCTAGTTTGCTTCTTGCTGGACCACTGACTGATGGTCTACACAAGGTTTTGGATTAGTTTCCTTAGTGTGTTTTTACCCATGTGATCCTTAGCATCATTAAACAAGTGTAAATACGAATTGCTTAAAGAACTTACAAAGTACCAAATATAAAGTTTCTTTATGATACAGTAATACGCCTTCTAGGGGCTGAAATCTATTATATTGCACCTTTGAGGGCTAAGCCATAATTTCTACAGTTCACATCAATGGGAGTGACTCAACCCTTCTGAAAATTAGATCAATGTTTATTCAAGAGACTTGAGTTAGACTTTTGCACAGTATTATTTAATTTTAACTTGTCTACACTCCCTTTGTCCAAAGGCTAATGGAATATAATTACACTAGGCTAGGTAAAATTTGATAATGTTGTAAGCAGCCTTACATTCAAAAATCCCTTTTGTCTTTTTCCCCTGATAACTCAGTCAGTGACATACTATTGCACCTCTCAGTCATAATAAAGTGAGATGGAAATTATTCTGAAAAGTATGAGGAAACAGAAGGTACACTTCAACACAAAGAATGGAATGGCCATCTCTGCACATAGTAAAGCAAAGGTCTTTAATGCCTTACTATCATAAGCATTGCATTGAAGAATCTTTTCACAGATGTCAAAGGACACTTTAAATTATCTGCCACCATTGCATGACCAGGCTTGCTTAAGAGATATTTTCTGCTGGGCCTCAGCAAGATGAGTAGTGCCAACCCTGGGAACAGTGTACTGGAAAAAAAAATGGACAGGAACAGGAACACATTTGGTCCTTTGTTTCTAGCATTTTCTCATTCTCCTCAACTCTTGATATAGTGAAATATCTTTACATACACTTCTGAACCAGATTTAGGCTGTAATAACATGAGACAAAGTATACGCTCAGCATATTTAACCAGTGCATTACTTTTATGCAAATTTAAAAGCACTGCCCCAACAAGATACAAACCTTTAACTAAATCAGTGTTTTAGAACAAAATGGTGGTTACATTGGGGTAATCTTTGTATGTACAAAAGCACTCCATAGATACTTTACTATGCATTTATTTCATGGCATGGATTGAAGTTTGAGAAGCTTCCCTCTCTTTTTGAACAATTAATGTGAACAATTGGGAAAAAGAAAAATAATAGAAAACACACATAAAGACCATTACATTTTTCACTCGGCAGCCCTAAGAGTTGGTCTTGTATATTTGTAGTTAAATATGCTAGCAACTCTCAGCTGTTTTCCACTGCCTACAGATTATTGATGTTGCTACAGGTTAAGACCGAGTTCTAAACCTGCTTCTCTTACTAGTGAGTACTTTCTTTTCAACATCTTAAACTGCAGATGTAAACAAACCTTTGAAAAGTGACTGAATATTTCAATGCCAATATATTTTGCATGTAAAATATAAAAAATCTCTGTGTGTTGCATTTGAAATCTGATAAATATTTATTATCAATGCTGTTTGCTTTTAATCTGCTCAGGATATCATTCCTCCAGCTCTTTAGTACTTAAACAAAAATGGCATTTACATTACAATATTGCTTGCCAACAATCTCATTTTCTGGTTTAGTCAGCAGCCTTCATGCTTGATTAGTCTTTAATTATACAAATACCTACATATTAAAAAAGTTTTCTTTTTTCCATACTTTGAGCATGTAATTATTTTCTCTTGCATGCAATAACCTTTAATTTTAGGATTAAGCAACTGATTCTCTTTAGTATGGATGGATTTTTTCAAGTGTTAAAGCAAATTTGGTTATTGTATTACGAGTAGGAAAATTAACTTTAGGAAAACCTTTCATTAGTGCATTTGACAGCACACTGAGCAGCTGACAGAAACTTCAAAATATTCAATATACTTGAAAACAAAATGGATACCAATTCCTCTGAAATTAACAGCAATACTATTCTGAATTCAGCAAGGGAGTTGCTAAGGCCATGCAGTTCCTCTTCTGAATATTCCTTACTTTTGTAGTACTAGTGTTACAGCAGTACCTAGAAGCCCAACGCAAGATCAAGGTCTCATTGCATTATACTGAAAAACTGTTAAAGTTTGCAGTCTGAAGAGATCAAACAATGGTGGGAGAATCAACAAAAGAACAGAAAGACAACACAAAGTGACACGTGAGACAGTGTCAGGGCTGAGACTGCAGCCTGGTGCTCCTGACACCAACAACCCATTTACTAGTGCACTTTGCCTCCTGATGTAAATTATTTTTCAAAAAGCACAAGCCTAACTTGATAACGAGATTAGAGATAAATATGCAGATTGAATGTGGAGGCAATAGAACTCCCTCCCCTCCTTTCCCTGAAGTTTTTGCTCATGAGAACATGGACTGCCACGCTGGGTCTACAGGACTGACACGTTATCTCTATACCTGCTTGTACATTTGAAGTCCCAGTGATTTCCCCCTAGACATATTCTTTGAATGTCTATGGGAAAAACATCAAGGATTTTCAGAATGGCTTGGTTTTCTCAAGTTTTGTTTATTTTGTATTTGTTTTACGTGAACTGAAAATTCTGTCAGACACGTTTCGATTGCATGTATAACATGCTTCATAGTCAGAAGACAGTTAAAAAAAAAAAAAAAAAAAAAAAAAAAAAAAAAAAAAAAAAAAAAGCTGTAGTCCTACAAAGTTGGGGAGGGAGGAGAGGGCAAAACCTTCCTAATGGCAAACTGAGCTTGCTCCTGTCTAATTTCAGAGCTATGAGAAAAATCCTGCCAGGTTCCCTAGTAGTACTGTTAGGTTTCATCATAAAGTGAAAAGCTGCAGACAGAGGCAGGAATAAAATGCACACAGCATTTTATTACTGAATGGTGATCAGTGATACAATTTCAGCCTTTCAAAATACCAGTCTTTCTGGTTTTGGTGTCTCTCTCCCAGGTCAGGTGAGTAGGAACAAAGGCATTGTGAATAGTAGACATATTTCTCCCCTCTTCTCATCCCAACATTTTCCTTTTCCTCCATAAAATCAGGCTCTGTTCCCAAGGAATTCTACACCGATGGAAGCTGCAACCTCAGATGAATCCTGGGAATACGACTTCTCTTCACTTGCCCCGTTCTGGACCTTGATCCCAGCACAGCCCTAGTCCTCTACCATCTGCCCCCTGCCCCATAGCCCATTGAACACCCATGCTGGCAGCTCTGCGTGTCCTCCACCCCCTGGGGAAAGGGAAAAGTGAAGAGGACATCAGACCTCTCCATCTTTCCAGGCCTAAAATAGAAATATAAATTGAAATTTTGGGCAGAAGAAAAAACAGCTCTGTGAGATTACATAACTGGTGGAAAAGAAAAATCCCTTAGAAAATTCCTGATGATTTTAAGGTACTACCATATCAAAAAAGTATGAGTGCATTTCAAAGGTAAGCTTTTTTTTTTTTTTTTCCATTTCAAAAGACAGAATCCTCATCTACTTTCTTGTTCTCTTTCCTGTAATTTGTTTCCTTTCTCAGCTAGTGGCAAACACCTTCCTTTCCTGATTTGTTCCTGGATCAGCACCTAAAAAGTGGTGCTAACAGGAATGTTGTCCCAAAAATCTTTCAAACCTCACTGATGGAAAAATACTAGTAAACTTTCAGAAGATTTCTCTTCCAGGTGAAAATTTTATGGTGGGGCTCTTTAAGACCCATAACATCCTTCCTTCTTACAGGGATTCAGCCAGTGGGTTTTTTTGTTTGGTTGGTTTTTTTTTTTAAGATCATAGGAGAATGTAGTATATTATAAATACATAATTAAAAAAAAATTCAGATCATCACAAGATATCAAGTCTGATCATTGATTTCCTGCCTGCTAGGACCTGCCATCTCAAGTATTGCTATATACCTGTTTGCTTAAATGACCCTAATTTCCTCATACCCTTTAACATACGCACTTTCTGACTTGTGCCTGAGGTGGTAACCTCTGACCTTTTAATTTTCCAATTTCCACATAATTGTTGGTTACTTCAAACAAGAGTAGAAGGTTGGTGGAGAAAAGGAAAAATGAAACAAGGAGTATTTGGACAGCTCAAGTTTTCAGTGCGACCCTTTGGATAAATGGATATTTCTTTTCTTTTACCTAATTTGCTTCTAGTTGCAGCACGAAGGTCAGAGTAAGCCAAGAGAATGAATGGAATAAACATCCTGGTGGGCTGCCCGAAGCTGCCTGGTGTTATGGATCAGCGTAAAACCAGCTCTCTTTCCTGTGCCTGGGCCGATGTAACTCACTGGAGTGGCAAATTACATCAGACCTACAGCTGTAACCCGACATTATGATTAATTTGATCAGTAATTTCTCCTGTTTTTCATTTTAATCGGTGTGACTATTCTGCTGTGGCAGGTCTTTCAGATCTAATTAAGATAAATTTCAGAGTAAAAGACTTGGCAGAATTTTCGAGTCAAATCCGAGCGCCAAGTGTGAAGACCTGGAGCACCAGTCAATCAATTTCCAGTAAAGACAGCAGGCTGTAACTCAGCAATCAACCCATTAACACTTAAGCAAATTTCATAATCTCCAGGCCAGTGCTAAGTCACTCTCTCAAAACATTCTGGCTACCAGTAAAAAAGAGAAAGTATTACTATTTTTTAAAAAACTGGCCCTAAAGTGCGTCTGCTAAAATGACTGACAGAATCCACAAGTGGACACTAATAGATATCAGCAATACCACCAAAAAAGGATGAATTTTAAAAGTTAAAACCAATTTGGAGTGGCTTTTAATTTTTTCCATTTTCCTGTTTTTTGTGGGGGTTTTTTTGTTTCTTTGGTTGGTTGGTTTTGGTTTGGTTTGGTTGTTTTTGCCTATTTTTTAGGCAGTACCTGAAAGCTAAGCAACCTCTTTTAGGTGCTTATTTGTACAAGGACCCTTGAATGGTAGAACATCAGGGCTATACCACTTCCAGAGTATTGCTCCTCAATCAGACTCAACAAGCCTACGAGGTTCTTTGTGTTCATTTGGTTCACTTGTTTCCAAATAGAAGAGGGTGTTTTTTTCTCACAGAACTAGAATCCTGTGATGACTGGCAATATTTTTTCTGTTGTTGGGTTTTTGTTGCTGTTGGGGTTTTTTTGGGTGTGTGTGTGGTTTTCTTTCTTTGTTTGTTTTTATTTCTTTTTCACAAAGATGTGAAGAGTATGAAAAATAGAGGAAAGTAATGCTTTGAGATATCTCTGCTTTCCTGAAAACATTTGGAAATAAGGCTGAAAAGGGAAATTTAGATAAATTAATCCTACCAAAACAGATACTCTGGATTTAAAAGATCTGAGGGGCTGTGCAATTGCTTTCTGTCTCTAAGTTCCCCAAGAGTACTTCTCTCTGCCAAGAGAGGCTTTGGGAATAGAAAACCTTATAGGGTATGGATCTTTTCTCAAATTTGTCCTGGGAGGATATTATTTATTTATTTCCCATTCATTAAATACTTCAGTTACTTTAGGGAGTCTATTAAATACACCCATTTCAAAAGCCAGAGCTTGTTGGGCAAGCGGATCCACTTTCCTCTCCTTCAGAGAATTCTCTAGCAAATGGTTTCCTATATCAGCCTCAGCTTCTGCCCCTTGGGTGCTAATAATGCCAGTTGTTTTGCTCAAAGATTAATTTCCTTTGCTTTAAATGTGAGTCAGACACCAGCACTCCTTGTGCTTCTGAAAATAGCAACAGAGTTTACGGAGTATATTTGGATGGACCAGGCAGCCAATGCTCCAACTGAGAGAAGGTTTCCTCAGGGAACGAAGAGACTTGCTTATGAAGTCTCTCTGAGAACCCTTAAACATTTCTTTGTTCCATTTAAACACAGTATTCAACAGCTTCATAATGTGAAGTCCTAGTGCCTCAAAGACACCAAAAAGCAGTGAGCTTCCGGGAGGAGAAAGACAGCTGAGGAGAAGATCTGAAATCCTGCTGAGTCCTGTGGATGGATGAAGTCTTACACATGACTGAATTGAGCTTTTCAGTGTAAATCATGCCCGTGTATTTCCAGGTAGACACGAAGAGCAGCAGCCTTCAAACAAAGTTGTTGTGTCAGGAGCATGGCACAGCACAGGGCAGACACCTGTGTCCAGGTAGAACAAACTGCAATGCTGCCATCCCAGTGAGGCCTGGTCAGTGGCAAACCCAGAAGGGATAAGGAAGATCATGAGGAGAACAAAGGAGGCCCTGTAGGCACTGAAATTCAAAGCCAACAATTTCTCAAGCAAGGTTTAGGTTTGTGAACAGTGATGTCTGTGCAGTTCACAGAAGTCCTGTGTGCGTGGGTACCTCAGTATGACCATGACTTTCTAGCGAATGGAAATTCTTACACACGTACTTGCCTCTCATTCATGAAATCATCCTTACACAATCAACCCACACAAATAACTGAAATACTCTAAAACTACTCAGAAATCCAAAACTGTCTGTAGAATAAGATGTTTAAATATTTCTGAACCTGTTTGAAATGAGCAGGGGATGAAATATGCAAAATATTCTCAACAGTTCACCAAGACCAACTCAATTCAGCTGAATGCAGGAGCGATTCCTTGCTATTAGTTTAGAGCTGAGACCCAGGTCTTGCCAGTACCTTCTGGAAATCCATGTGAGATCAGCACTTCAACAGGCTCACTCTAAGCAGGTGTTGGGCAGGAACCTTCCAAAATAAATGTCCACTGTACATGTCTGTATCACCTGTTGCCTTATGAAGTTCAAAATTTCACTTCACATGAAAATGTGAAAAATTTCTGTACTGCATTTGCTCACCAATTATAAACTCTTTTTTTTTCATCTCCTTACCAGGAAACTTGGGAACAGACTCAGACAGTCATAGATGGCACAGTATCATATGCAGGAAGGAGAGAGAATTTTAGCAAAACAAATTAAAGAACCACCTCAGTGGGTTTACTGGTGTCATAATCTTGATCAGGTTTTCTAGTCTCATAATTCTCTAAGCATCAGAAAAATACAGCAGGTCTTGGATGCGAACACAGACATAAAGTCCACAACTATAGCCCTTGCAAACTTATTCCAGCTACCTTCCTCAAGCCAACAGAGACTTGGTTGTTTCTTCTGTGTATTAAATACAGGCAAATTCATCAAAGTGTCAGTAAACACTAATGTGTCTTTAAATTAGATTTTTTCCCTTAATGAGAACCAGTGAATGAGACTGGGGGAAGGGAAGGGCAAGTTTGTTTTTTGCCACTAGTGGAGTGTCAGGCATCTGTGTACACATTCTGCCTCATTTACAGCTGAATGTTTCAGCCTTTCTCCTTTTGTTTTCTCCTTTGTTATAAAAGTGTTGAGGTTCCAAATACATTATTTAAGATTAGCATGAAAATTTAATCTGAAGGAGGTTTTGGTTTTGCTATCCTAGAGTTTCCTATTACTTGGAAGATTTTTCTGCTGTTGTCATATCCTCACCTCCCTTCTTCCCTGCTTTTATTATTATTTTTTTCCTCACTCATCATCTTCCGTCAGCTGCAGTTATTGTAGGTAGGCTTCTATGACAAAAAGCTGCTTTAGGAAAGAGTTCTGAAAATGGTCAGAATAATTTTACAGTAGGGCAATCCCTGGGGGATTTCCTGTTTGTCTGTTCCTATTCACACATGAACAGAACACTAGAAATCATTGGGAATTCTTCTGTTCCAATAGTGCAGCTCTCCCTTTGTAGATCTGGCTGTGGGTAGGTTCTCTTATCCATACTGCTAAAACACAGTGAATGTCAGCACCAGAATCTAACCTCCATTTGGAGCCAGTTAAATACATGCTGCACCTTATTCTGGTAGTCAGGCAGAATAATTGGCTATTTAGTACTTGGCTCATCTGATTTCATATAGTATATAATCAAGATATTATGGCTCCAAAAATTTAATTGAATAGAAACTCTGTAAGAGGTGCTAACTATGCTTTGCAGTTGCAACATGCTGAACATTCAAGAACCTGTACAGTTTGTCATGTAACGACACTAAAGCATACTTGGACAAGTGTATTTTTCCAGAAGTTAAGGTTTTGAAGTCTAAATTTACATGAGATAGGTTGCCTTTCACCTCTAAATTCCTTTGTCAACTAACACAAAGAAAGTAAAAATCGGACTACAATTATCTATATGAGGAATTTCACCTTTTTAAAATTAAGGGATGAAAGTCTTCAATCATCTACCTGACCCACCACTTTCTGAAATATGGCTCTGCTTTGGAAAATTCTTCTCTGGTTTGCTGTCTTTTGCAAATCAGTGATGATGGTGGTGTTGCAGGGGTTTGCTTTTACCAGTGTACATCCAGAGCATCATCACTAATGTCAGACCCTGGAACCTCAGGTTTTTCATCTTTCTACAAAATCATTAAAAGGCATCCTAAAAATAATAGTTTTGTAACTACAGCCCAGCCCACTCAACTGAGCAGAGACTATTGATACAATTAGAGCAGAATATTACAGAATGGTTGGACAAGAATTGTTCTGAGACTTTTAGCTGGTGTATGCTGCATTGGTATTATTAATTTCTGATCAGCTAGCAAAATACCTCACCCAGGTATACCTAAGCAAGTAACTTTCATTTAATTTGCCTTCTGAAGGACATGACAGCATCTGTACATTTTGAGATGTAATTGTTGTTATCCTTCAGAGTTTTTTGAAACAAACACAATCATCCTCCTGAATTACTGACTTTTCATGACAATTTTTTGAGGTTGCATTGTTCTAAACTAATATCTTTCAGACATATCCTGAATAATGTAAGAGGATAAAGCCCACATGAAAAAATCAAGGATTCAGAAATGAAATTTAAGCTGTCAAACTTCAACTTAGTTGATCTTTATTCCCTTAATATTCTTCAAACAAAACCCATTTCATTCTAGTTCATAAAGAACATTACCTTAGAGGCCATAATATCTACGATTTTTGCTCTAGGTCGATTTTTAAGCTAAAGCATTAGACATTTAAAAAATCCACATTCTAAACAGCTATTATGAACTAGAAATAGAAACTCCTGCCAAACGTTTGCTCCCTCTTTTTTTGTTGTTGTTTGTTTTGTTTGAGTTTGGGGGTGCGGGTTTGTTGGTTCTTTTGTTTTGGCTTTTTTTGTTGTTTTTTTACATGTTTTTGCCCCCCCAAAATTTTCAGATTCAGTCGTCAGTCTAGATGTACAGGAGTAAAATTGTTTTTCTCTGCAAGATTTAGAATGGGAAGACAAATTTAATGGAGGAGATCTTACCACTGCTCTGTACCCAAACTCATCTTTCAACCATATATAAAGTTTAATAGCAGTTCCTCTAGAAATATTTGTCTCTTTTTTGCATATTAAAGAGTCTCACCATTGTCAGCAATATGACAGAACATGTTTCAAGTTTTTAAGTATTCCTTAGGGAAGACTGAGAAAAACTACATGTGCTGCAAAAATGGCTAGAAGGCCAAACTACTGGCTTTACACACATCACTAAGATGTGTCCTGAAGTGCCATGCTGAATTCTGGCTTCTCTTGTGGATGTTGGCCTACAGCATGGTTATACCTGTGAACAAACCTTGGGTTTTCATAGCTATTCAAATGGTGAGGATCAGAGAGTTCAATACTAATACTAAGCTAAAATACTTATCCCCCAATTTATTAGTAACTTTTCAATGCTGACCCAGAACTGACAACTAATGACTTTTAATTTGTTGGCTGTTTTGAAGGTGTCCCAGTCATGCAGCTGGCTTATCAAGAATGGCTGAGCTCAGGCCAGTGGGAGTGCCAGACCTCTCATGATAGTGTCTTTCCTTATCTCTAATCCCACTTCCTAAAAAGTTTAGGGGTTAGCATCTGAACTAAAACCACCTCAGTGTGTTTCATTCTCTCCTTCCACTTCTGTTGGTCTGACACATCCAGACTGCCCTCAGAAGGGTAATTGTGAGAATAAGCATGCTAAAGAGACAGATGTGCCAAGGTATCTCCATGAAAGGAATTACTGGCTTTACTTACTTTTATTGTATATCTTGATGTGAGATGTGACCCTGGAGAGCTAACAGTAGAAAGTGTTTCTACTGGCCTGTACCTGTAGGTCACAGATGAGAGTGGAAGTACTCAGATTCAGCTGAGATTTACATTGGGACCAGAGCTTATACGAGAGTTAATATTTACTGTCAGTACAACACTCTTGAGGTACATTCACTGACATAATCCCACTTCCTCTCTACTCCAAATCTAATTTATGTGTGCATTTGCTTTGTTTGGAGAACTGAATGTATTTTGTAGCAAAATATTTAGCAGGCAGTTTTAGAAGCATATAGGGTATACAGTTAGTGTGCATAAATTACAGCTGAACTAAGACAATAAACTGTAACACAAGCTCCTCTGGAAATATTATTGTCTCTGTGTGTCAATAATCTGCATACTAAAGAGTCCCAAAGCATCCACTAGCATGATAGATTGGGCATTAAGTGGTACCTAAGTAGCCTTTAAGACAATACACTGAAGAATCTCTAGAAACATTATGCTCTACTCTAAGAAAAAGCTCAGAAAGCAAGGACACATCTCTTGTGGGCTTTTAAGTTTATTATATAAACCATTAAAAAATCAGATCTGATGCAAAATAGTTGAAGCTCATATTAATGCAGGTTTAACTGACCAAACAGCAGACACAGCTACTTGTATATCAGCTCCCTTCACTGTTTGAAAACATCTTTTGTTTGTTTGTTTTTAACTATTAAGCTAATGCAGTTTATTTCTGCAGGAAGAGAAGCCAAATCCATCAGCGTGGATAAAACCTTTGAAGTGGGTTCTCAAAATTTAGAGAATAAAAGAAATAGAGACTTTCCTAGTTTCTAAGTGCAGTTTCACTGCCCACTGTAAAACACTTCTCACTTCACAGACTTGCCTGGTGTTTATTCAGAATCATCCTTGTGAGGACAGCAGAAGCTGTTCTTGCAGCATGTGAATATAGCATGACACATGTAGTGCAGGAACACCAAAACATAAGAAATTAGGACCATTGGATCAGAACTGTCCTGTTTCTGACTGAGAAATGCAGAGCCCAGCATCAGTGTGAGTGCCACAGATGTTGGTACATTTTAAAAAAATCCATATGATTGAAAGGAGCACCTAGGAAAGGCATTACTGGTATTCTTAGCTTTGGAGTCTATACTGAGACTCTTAAGAGAAGTATTTGATTCTTAGCAGGGTAAATGGTAGGACTGTGATTTCAAGAGGAAGGATAATCCATCCATCCCTCACATATGTCCACCAGCAGTTCTTATTTCTTTTAGGGACAGTCAGGATCATCTGCTAATGAACAGCTAACTTTGCTGTCCTCGTAAGTTAACATACAGGGTGACTGCTGGGCAAACACCATTTGCAAAGATGCAACACTGAATCTGTGTAGAATGTTACATTATTTTCTATGGGTTTTTTGATATGGACTTTAGGAGCAAAAGATGTGTAATCTTCAGAAAGGAGCAGACTAGGACCATAATTAGTTGCGTTTTTCTAGCTTATCAGGCCTTTTAACTGAAGAACCTATAAGGATTAACTAATACAAGGAGGAACTTCTCAGCCTGTATGGGCAAAGGGCATAAACATCAACTGATTCCCCTTCTGGTGGGAGAATACACCCTTTCCTTTCTTATACTGTGAGAGATTTGTACATGTTGTCCTACCTGCAATGGATTTGGTGAAGTAAGAGGAGATGGCAGGCCATGTCCTGGTGACTGGCTGGGTTTCTGAGGAGAGCTGGAGGACTGTGGGGCTGAAGGAGGTTGGCTCTGGTTCTGAGACTGTGTTTGGTTCTGCTGCGGTGCTGCTGAGGGTTGTGTCTGTGGCTGCTGGGTCTGTTGGGGTGGCTGTGGAGTCTGTGCCTGCTGTCCTTGCTGTTGCTGCTGGCTTTGCTGCTGCTGTTGCTGCTGCTGACCTTGCTGCTGTTGCTGTTGATGCTGGAGCTGCTGAAGATGCTGAAGCTGTTGAAGCTGGGAGTTCAGGGATGAGGTAGCTGTGGATTGAATGAAGAGAGGAAAGGGGATTATGTAGCTTTCAGTAATACCTGCTATGTTAAAGCTGTCCGGGACCAAACTGAGGTTCTGTTACATTGTGGTGCACACTGTCCCCTGAGGTCAGCTGGCCTCAAGTTGTGGCATCAACATTCCCGTCAATAGTAGCCTGTGGTTCTGCCAGTGCAGTTCTGTGGTAAGTCAGACTTGGCTGGAGGCAATGAAAGCAAAGATTTGGAAGGGCTATAGTTCTCCCATAGGAGAGACATCAGGGTTGACCAGTAGTCTTTACTCAGAGAAGCTTACCAGTGAAGACAATGGGAATTTTGCTTGCCTAGAGAAGAGGGGAAGAGGTCACTGTACACATCATAGCAAGAACTCATAATGTGAACTGATGCTGTTATAAAAAGGAGGAGGAAACAGTAGCTGTAAAATAAAGGGTACTCTGAAAAGAGCTTTGTCATATCTTTCAACAACAGGTGTCAGGAAATAAAACATTCAGCTGTGAAATTTCTTGTGAAGTGCATAGGTAGAAAAAATACCCAATAAAACATGTGTGTATGAAATTAGAACTGCTCCATATCATCCACATCTAAAACAGGATAGGTATTCCTTGCACTTGTACTGCTCACTTACTTCTGATAGTAAAGGTCTGTTGTGTTTTTCTAGAGGAAACCTGTGGCCCATTTCAAACTTCTGGCACAGAGGAGCAACTTTCCCAGAGGAGCTGGAGCAGAGATGCTTTCAAATTGACCAGGGCATTAATTTACTTCAGGAAGGCAAGAAGTGTGCCACAGGGATGTGACTAAGGAAGAACATATTTAAGCAGCAACCAGAACATCACAGGAGTCTGACATTTTCTGGGTTGTGTCCTGAATAAGCCAACTGGGTCTCCAGCCTTACTCGCTTTATTCAGCATCCTAGGGGTTCTTTAGATGGCTAAAAGATCCCAAGAGGAACAGCTTACAAGATCATTGCACTATTTTGCACTCTGTATACTACTTTGCCAACACCACTGTGTATTCCAATTTCCATCAGCAGAAGCCAAAGCAAACTGGGAATTAATCAAATTTGTTGTTTCTAAAATTGTATTTAGATTTCATGGCCAGGAATTCTATTCAGCAAGTTATTTGTGGATTGACAGATAAAGTCAAGTCATCTCTACTTTCTTTTTATGCCGACATCCCTGCTTCAGCTTTCCAGATGTCTATGCCCCAGGGATGATCCTGGGGTCTTGACTTATGAAATCAATGAACCATAAACTGAAATAAGGAAAAGAAAAAAGAAAATGGAGAAAGATGAGACAAAATGGGTAAGCCAAAAAAACTGTATGAAGGAAAATTAAAAGACTCAGTAGGAAGAGCTGTTGGTCATCCATTCCTGTACTCATAGCTGCTCTAAATTTTCTTTCACCACGGGTGGGAATCGAACTATAAATCTGCCTTAAAGAAGTTATAGTCATGTATATCTGACTTCAACAGAAAACCTGAATAATGCAGAGAAGTAGGACTGGTAACACCAATATATTTCCATCAGAAGAGTTATTGATGGAAGTTTTGTGTTTCAACATTAGACAGAGTGACCATCAGATTAAAAACACACATGGTATCTCATGCAAAAGAAATCAGCCTGGAGAAGTAAGCGTACACTCCCATCAATTCACCAATAAGAATTCACACCTAAATGCCTCAAAGCTAAGTGTGCAGGTAAGTGGAAATATAATCTATGGCATATTAGAACAAAGAACAGAAAAAGTGTGTGTACAGGAAATCAACTGCATAGACAAATACTAACCACAGTATGAAGGACCTTGGATGGCAAGGAATACTATTTACCAATTCAATCTTTAGCTATGTGTACACAGAGGTGGAAAAACCTTCCCCATTACCATGAGGAAAAAAATAATCTAGACCATCTCTTTAATTCGTGCATCCCATTTCCTCACCTGTGATAGTTTATAATTCTGGACAAATAATTAATGACCAGACCAAAGACTTCAAACTGAATAGGCCCTTGATGCTTCCAAAGACTTCAATATGGAAATGAATGGAATTATGCCTCACAGAAGTATCATTTGTAATTCACACAGTTCATAGAGAGGAGCAAAGGGTCATTTTATATCTCATGTGCTCAACTGCACAAGATGAGACAAAACTTTCTCTATAGTAAATATGATATAATGGGAGGTTTTTGTACTGAACTGGTGCCCAAACCTTTTTGCTCCCACACAGCACTCTTAAAGGCCAAGGCTTGGAAGGATGGCTCTGTCAGAATGCCATACATTGTATGTAGGTCACGAAGCAGGGAACAGGTAGAGTTATTCGAGGTAGAGGGGAAGCCATCTACTGAAACATTTTTTGAGCATAGAGCATGTTTGGCTCCTTGAGGTATGCCTTTAGCTAGAATTCTGAAAATATTTCAGTAAACAGAAAAATACTGAAATTATTAACATGAGGTAACAGGACAGAAGTAGCACTGTGATTCCAATAGCATAAAAGTGCAAAAACAGGTCAGCGCTAATTTTTTCTCAAGGATATTATGACTGAATTTTTGGTATGCAGAAAGTATCTGTTGACAGAAAGTTAAAGATTAAAGCATGACTGTCCGGACTTCTTAAAATGGTGACATACAAGACATGAGGAGAAAAGTAAAGAAGCCCAAAGTGTAAAAATAAGTGAAGTTTCTTAACAAACTAAAAGAAATGAAGGGGTTGTTACTTTATATTGCAAAAAGTTTATTGTTTTGTGTGTCCATTAACCAGTCATGACTTTAATCAGGTGTTGAATTACATTCTTAAAAATTAAATATTTATTAAACTTCCATTCTCCATAAAGCCAATATTCAGTCTAATGGACATTTTGATTTGTACATTTTTTTCTTCTGCCAATACATGAACAAAGGGGCAGTATCCTGGGGGGAAAAAAAGAGGAAAATAAATGCCTCCAGAGATTTTTTTGTTAACCTAAAATTTTGCAGGCTCAGGTCCTACTGAGCTGCTAATGTAACCAAAGTTGAACGGCCATTGCAAACATATTTCTGTGCATCAACAATGTGAAGAGGTGCAAACACTCAGGCAAGCTGACTTCTCTGATGAGTGAAGAGGGTATGAATTTGTCTTGAAAAACATCAATTTTGTAAATTCTGTGGGGATGCCCAGCACTCCCAGATGGAGATACAGAAATTTTTTTAATTCCTCATAAGGCAGTAGAAAAGCTTTGTATTCAGTACTGCCTAGTACTTGAATGTTGGCTCATGTAAGAATATCAATATCTCTTATGTTCAGTAGTGGGGATTTTATACTAGAAAGGCACTGGTTCTTGACGGGATGGAAGGAAGTCCCTCAGGAAAAATTCTGGTGATGGAGAAAAGTTACTTCATGGAAAGGTTTCCAAATTCATTGCAAGCAACTGCATAAAAATATTCAAATTTAGCTGTCTTTTCACATCATTCTTTTCAAAAGCCTCTCTGAAGTCTACCATCATGCTGAGCTATAAATTGCATTGTAGTGGCTAGTGAGGTAAGATTGTTTAACATGCTGTTCCTAAATAAAGAGATAGGGAATTGGAAGAAGGACTGCTACATTAGACAAGGCTTTTCCAAAGCCACACATCAGGTGGATTGCAAAGGTGGATTTAGGGCTCTGGATCACGCCTGCAATCCGGTGTTTAGGCTGCCTGATTGCACTGCCTCTCTCAATGTGTGTCCTATCCACGGCAGGGCTTGTGTCATATTATTGTTTGTAATCAAATCCAATCCCACTCCCAGAGCTTGCTTGCATACCTCATCCATTATAAATCGTATACCTGTCTAGCATTTGTCACTTTCTGCAGAGCTTGGAGCCTGATGGAATTTCAGGTGATACAACAGTGCTAGGTCTGCATGTATAAAAGATAACATGCACTGCCTTCCTCACAGGAATCTTTTTATGTCATACTGCCTAACAGCTGAGTATAACTTTGACATATAAGTGAGAAGTGCCTACTTTCTTTCAGAATTGCATTCAAGAATCAAAAAGACGTGCAAAAAAATGCTAAAAGTCCTTCCCGTGGCTATAAAAGGCAATACTAAAAAGTATCTCAATTTAAAAAAGCAATAATTAACTAAAAATGCATGCAACCTATGAAACACTGTGAGTAAAATCTACAAAAGCTCTGTTATATTTCAATTTTCCATGAGAAAAATATATGTTGAATACAAACAAGGTATCCAGGAAGACAGGAAGAATTAATACCTATGAATAAACAACAGCATGAGATATTTTCAAACTTAAGTTTTAACTATCATTTCTTGGTTGCTGCGGTGCTGTGGGATTGCCCCAAGTTTTATGGTTCTACTTTAAGAGGATTACGCTTAGCCACAGTATCAAAGCATTTACAATAGAACACGAGATATGCAGTTAAGTGATGCAAATGGATTGTCAAGAGATAAACTTTCTGATCTCCTAGGTTACCTACTTCTATACTTGTCACAGACCTCAGACTACTTTATGGACTTGACTTCCTTTGGGGGATACTTTAGGCACAATGCAGCTCTGCATTTACAGCATTTGCATAAAACGTGTCTTTTCATATTTTTCTTGTATCATCTGTTCTTCTGCTGGTTACTTACACAGGAACCTGAAATGCAATTAACATGCCCCTCTGTCAAGTAGAGTAGTGCAATGGGAGAAATTCATCTCTGATGAAACCATGCTAAAAGGAACAGTCTGACCTGTGACAGTGGGAATGACTGAATCTCTTTTTTTAGTGGGAAAACTGAAAAAGCTCTGTCTTCAAACCCCAATCTTGATTATATTCACTGAAAGTAGTATCAACTGCCAGTGTAAGTATGGGAGTGGCTCTGGTTATATTTTAGATAAAATATACATCATAATCACATTTCTCCAAAAAGCAAGGAACATATGTAATTCCACATGTTTATATATTGAAAACGATGTTAAAATAATTACTTGTTTTTCACCTCTCACAATATAAATTCAGATTTTTAAGACCTCTACAGTGCTTGGCAGAAAACCAAACTAATATTCAGGGATTCAACTTATATCTAGAATCTGCTCTTGTGGATAAACTTCACATAATGTCTGATTTATTTTAATAATGTTTTGTGGATGTTTATTTCTGTGTAAAGAGGAAGAATGAATAAGAAACGATTTTAGCCTACAAACTATTGCACTTCTCTATCCTCCTATTTACATAATTACATAGATGTTCTTCAGTGCCTTCATACAATGTACAATGGACTAAAAAGGAGAAAACCATATATTAAACCTTTTCCTATTTGACTGAGCACAGAACTTGGCTCTTGCCATTTCAAGGTCCTAATGCCTTTTTTCCTCTTCCCCAGCAATGGAGAATGGATTTGCATTGCCTTAAACTGAAAAGTGTAACTAACTTAAGCATCTGAGCTTGGGTTTGAGTTGACAAGGCCCACTTTCTTTTTTTTTTTTTTTCCACCCTGGTGTTTTCCTTCTAATGAGGGATATGCCTTTCTTGCTTTGAAACAGATTTCTGAAGACTGAATACACACGCTGAACAGCCTAACGCAAGCCTGTGTTCACGCTCTCTCCCTTCTGGGTAATGAGGGGTAGATTAGCCAAATACCCAATGTGATTTTGCATGCACTTCAATTTTGTTTTCGAGAGCAAAATGTGAGTTGTTTTACATACATTAGCATCCTCCTCTTTCTGAAAAAAAGAAGGAAGGGTTGGACTTGTGGCTGAAGAGATTAGTAAGGAGATACAGAGCATATTATTTCTAAATCACTGGTTCAAATCCAGTCTAGGTCAATACAGGGAACAAAAGTCATTGCACTTTAATGGTGCTTTTGAGTGTATTCTACCTTGCAGTAGATGTATTATATGTATAGAAGATGTATTCACAAACGGATACCCATAGAGAGCCCACACTGGAAGCAGTCTGCCACACAGTCAAGGTAATAAATTGATGGCCTCCCAATACCTATTAGGAAGAACATAAAGACTACAGCCCTGGATAGCATCAATTAACATCTTTATTTGAACTTCCTGCAGAGAGGATAAGGACAGAAAGAGTAAAGAGACCAAGTCATCTTCTCCTTCCTAAAGGTGATCCCTCAAGGTTATAGCTGCAGAAAGCAGACAGGGTTATGGGGAGAAACTTGCATTGCCAATGCTCCTTGTATAAATTCTGCAGATAAAGAGGGGGCTTCACTTCTTGATGTTGTCATATCCAGCATCTTTCATGAGCACAAAATTCACTTTAAAGAATATAGGCAATAAAAAGGAAGTATTAAGAAGAAAACCATTGTAATTTGTATGGTGCCTGTGGTGCCTTCACATTCTGATGAATACTAGAACTTCCCTGAAAAATGATTCACTGCATTAAATAAATCTGACTATTTTTGTTTACCAAGCCTTAAAATGTACAATAATCCACTAAAATCTTAAGAGAAGAAAAATAAATAAATAAGGAAAAGTTGTTTTATGTAGAGAGCGTAACTAAGTATTAGAGCAAGTATATTTGGAATACTTCCCATTTTGAGATAATCTAGGGGCTATTTTCCTCTACTTTATGACAACACTCTGTGAGTAAAGTTCCCTGAGTGTATTGTAAAAACTGCATTAACCTATTTAAAATGCCCAAAGGCAAGAACAAGCTGGAGAAATTAGACTTTAATAAGCCATTTGCTTCCTCAGCTCAAATGGGACTTTAGGCCTCATACTGTACAGATGGCTGAAACATTAACTGAAGTCAGGGTATCATCCAGACACAAGGGATCAATCAGGGAGTTGTCTTGGGACTCTCATGCAAAGACAGGCAATTAAAAACCCACCATAACATAGTCTGAGGGCAATCTAAGTGTTTCAGTGCCAAAGGCTGGGTGTCAAGCAAGTGTTACCTGGATCTGGAAAACTTCTAATTTTACCAGACAGTGTGGTGTGATTTTTTGTTGTTGTTGTTGCTTGGTTGTTTTTTTGGGGTTTTTTGTTTGCTTGTGTGAAAACATGACTCTCTCAGAGATCAAGTACTTACGCCAGATAAAATTGGTTTTCTAGTTACAGAGAGCAGGACTGGTCCCAGATTGTCTAAGAACAGAGTAGTGTTGGAATGGAAAATCAAACTGAGGGGAATGGTATTCCTACAGATTGGATTTCCAGACCATATTGAGACCATAAAGGTGTTTTTATGGAGCAGAATTTAAGATAAACTCCCATTTTTTGGGAAAAATTCTGCAGGACTCCTTTGAAAGAAAGTAATGACAGGGAAAAAAATTGTAATCTAAAGGCCAGCAGAGTCCAGTATAAGATCAGCCAAAGGGATGTGACAGCAAACAGACGAATGACATAAAGAAATTGAGTTTGAAACAACAGTCTGCTGACTCAGAGAACAATAACCATGACTCATAATGAGCATCAGACAAAGGCTAAGCACCCTCTGAACACACAAGTTTTAATACCAGGGACTGCAGATAATTTTTTTCTCTCCTTATCTCTTTCAAATGCTCTAGTGCTGATAGGCACCATAATTTCCATGGCACTTGTACAGACTAAGTTTTTGATGTACCCAGAAGAAGCAACGCTTGTAGAAGAAGCAGGGTAACAACCCACAGCCCCAGGAACTTTGGAAGAGGTTGGGCACAATCCTCTCCTGAAGTTCAGAGAGACATGGATCCCCAGTCGACTGGGTGCCCTGCCATTTCTGTTGGCAAGGTGCCTATATGAGGCTTTGGGCAAAGTCTTGTCAAGAGGAACCAGCTGAACTGCCTGGATGGCTTCAAAGGGTGATTTTACATTCTTCAGAAAATAGGCCTGCAGTTGCATCTCCTATAATTGTTTATGGCAAGCGGCTTTTCTGACAAAGAAATATTTATCCAGGTATAGCTTCAGCAATGGTTCTTTGAAGATCAGGAATTATTAGAAGTCTCTTCAAAGAGTCTTTGAAGTGAGTCATGTTTCCTTAACTAAAAGTGAAGTTACTGTAAGTGAAATGTACTGAGGTTTTTGTGCATGTGTGTGTTTGGGTGTTTTTAAACAATACAATCGAACAGTGGATCAAAGTGCTTGTGGTTTAAAAGGTTGGCCTTGATGCTGAGCTTGTGGAAGTGTCCTGAGGATGACAAAGGACATAGTCACTTTCCCAGCCTCAATCACTGGAAATAGCAGAGGGTACCGTGCCCACCAAGTGACTTGGTATGACTAGCTGCTTTCATCTCTCAGACTCTCATTATGTTTGTGTTTCTATCATTTTCCACTTCCAGTCTATTCTGAAAGCTGGCAGACCTCAGACAACTTATTAAGAACTCCAAGATTCAAGCAGCTGCAAATTCTGTTGCCAGTGTGCACATTCCAGCTAGAGAAGTTAGCTGAGCAGCAGTGAGAACAGGCCATGGAATGACTCAGGAAACAGCAGCATGTATACTGTAAGGAAAAAAATTCAGCCCAGTCCAGTCCTTTCCTTTGCAATCAATAAAACTATAAGAGCAAGTACAAGAACCAGGTGAAAAAGTGTCAGTTCTGCCATGCTGCAAGGCTGTACACACAAAAGCCCTGCTGGAGCATTGACTTCTGTTTTAAACTTGTTAATAACAGGTCCTGTTATCTTTAATACAGTTTTGAACTTCCCCTGGTTTTACCAAGCCATGAAAAAAAAAAAAAAAAAAGAGCAACAAGGGGAGAAAGATGAGGAAATGAACAAAGAAAACCATGTGGCTTAATACTGCAAGGTCTGTGATGCTCTCAGGCCCCATACAGCTCCCAGACACTGAAGGCCATTCCTCACCAGCTGTGCAGTATCATGCTGCACATGACATTCTTCATCAGTCACTGAAGAATAAAAATGGACTAAAAAGCTTTCTCTAATGACACGTGATATTGCTTAATAGCTGTGGTACAGGAGCAATCTCAACCATAGGTCACTGGGTTGGTGAGGAGGTGCAGGGCTAGGTGCTGTAACCTCTATATGTGAGCAGAAGACGGAGGTTTTCTTTCTTTAGATAAGGCATCAATGCAAAGAGACCGTGCAACTCCATCCACGTGAGAAACTGTAGAAGAGCTAGGAGGTGAACTGTAATTTAGCCATTCCTGAGTGTATGTACCACTAGCAAGGTACATGATGTTTGCTTGCTGTTGACTTACAATAGCTCTACTATGTTACTATTGTGCATAGATAAGAGTGGCTGTGTTTAGTTGTGTGTGTTTCAAAACATACCAGAGCATCCGGAGCTGTTTTCTTTCTGTAATCTTTAAACAAACTTTTGGTCAGTTTCAGGTGATCTGCCTATATTCCTTCTTCTAGTTTATTTTACTTTCAGAGAGATTAAAAACAAAGTTAAAAAGAAGGTAAGCAGCAGTTCTGGCCTCTGCAGCTGGCCATCTTCTGTGGATGGACTGGCTGCTCATTTTTAATTTGCAGTAAAATGAGGGAGGTTGAGTATCAGATTTCCCTCCTGTCCTTGTAGCTCATCAGCCAAACATGTTGAGGCTTTAAGTGCTAATCCTAGCTCGGCTGTGCTTGGCATCTATCACTTTCACACAGCAACAGTGAATTAGCTGCTCTTTGAGTGCTCATGTGCTTCCATCTATCTAAATTTCCAGCTCACTGTTGAAATAAACAACTTGGTTATTCACATAGATAAATTGCTCATCACTAGAAAATTCGGGCAGGAGACTTAGGGAGAAGATTTTACAGGCACGCCTTATTTATGGGCTGAAAAGTCAGTCACACCTCTGTGCTAGGACGAAGCTCCATCCACAGACAAAAAAGGGCTGAGGAGTCCAGAAAAGCAGCTTCATTGCTCTGCCCAGTCAATGCAGCATCCACTTCGAGGCTTTCAAAAGTACATCAGAAACCTCCATGCTGTTTGGTATTTCATACATTTTTGTACACTGCAAAAGAGTTATTAGAATCTATGACCTTTGAACAAACTGCATTTAGGTCTTTCTTTAGAAATTAAGGTGCTTCTTCAGGGCTAATTATTTTTAAATTTAAAGGGATATACAACAATTAATAAAACAACTTCTACTTAATGTATTTGCTTACAGTTGCCAGAATTGCCAGATATAGAAAGTGAAGAAAATCCAAAGAACAAATTTAGAGTTGGCAAAACTAATCCAAATAATTCTCTATTTCTATCTACACAGACAAAACAGAATGCTGTTGCTTTTTTGATGCAGTGACTGTTACCTTAATATCCTTCCCAACTACAATACTTGCTTTTCCAGATAACAGAAAAAAGCTTGGTTGCTAACCAGTAATTCTTAAAAAAACCTCACAGGGAACTAGTCTTTGCCTTCCTTAAGCAACATCACCTTTATTTAAATATTAAGAATAATGAAATATAATTTTAAATAAGGGTTTAGGTCTCATCTGCATGTATAAAGCTATACCAAATCTGAACAATGCTACAAACCACTCTTCTCACTGTTTTTCACCCCCAAATTCCTCAATCTTTTAAACAAATTCAACAATCTGTTAACACTCACAGAAGAAAATGTTTACCAATGCACTAAAGCTGTTATTAATATTAAATACGCCTGCTGCTAATGTTATCCTTTTGAGAATCATACTAGAACCCTGCAGAACTTGCTCTAAAATACAGAAAATTCAGAAGAGAATGTATGTTAATAGTTATACTTTATTCATCTTATAGAAACATAATGGCAGTGATGCAAATAGTTTGTGTGAAGTTTCCATACAACATTTATGACTTTCCCCTAAATTTCTCCTCTGCTATATATAACCTTTTCATAAAGTAATGAAAAAGCTAGCTTCTAACTGCAGAGAATTAAGAAAGTCTGTGATCATGAAAACATTTGTCACCATGTGCAACTGATAGCTAATGTATGGCTACAGATGATGTTTGACTGGGGACAGGGGGGGACCAAAGGAACAGAATTTACTGTTCACAAGTTTTCTTTCTTGTGAAATTAGTGGATTTCTCATCCGCCTGAGGAGCCCACTGAGAGGTGTAGATGAAACTGCTACATAAATACTGGGGCAAACACTGTTACTAGATTTACTGTGGTAATTCCAATGTCAATTAAATGGAGATGAGCTTGTTCCAAAATAGCTTATTTAAATGAAAAGCCTGGACCATTCAGCAGTACAAAATAAAGAAACACATGTCAGTGCTGATACAAGACCTAGCTTTTTGCTTAAATTGACTTTTGATTTAAAAAGTTTGAGGAAAACATGCTTTTCAAGTGGGATGAACTATCTATCATAGCAACCCCGAGAACAAAAGTTGGCACAGTAAGTGCACACGGAAATTTGAAACCACTACTTTAGATTTGTTTTGCCAAGTTTTAACTAAGTAGATGTAAAAAACTGCTCCTTTAATTTTCAGTGCCAGGTATTTTGTCTTTACTCTGTTGATTTTAATAGCTCGCTCAGAAGCTTGGAAACAAATGTTTCTTCCATCATCAATTTAAAACTATTCCATTTGCCAACTATTTCTGGGTTTTTTTCTACTGTGTGTTTTCAATGAAACTGAAATTAATATGGTTCCATTTGATTTTCCAACCAAGCATCAGGAAGCATGGGGCAAACTATGCTTTCATCTCCATCCTTGAGACAGAGCCAGGTCCAGCATCACATGACCACAACATTCATTTCTTCCCCTCTCTCCCAAAACCTTCCCAAAAAGGCAATTTTTGGACTCATATTTGTCCACAGACTACCTGAAGAAAGACCAGCTCTACAGGGGTTCTCCAGCCTTCCACATGGCAGGACAATACCTATGGCTGTCAGCTCTAGCAGTTCTACTCCTATTCTCCTCCCACAGAGCCCTCCCTTTGAGCAGATATGGCCCAAACAGCCTCTTTTTCCTATCAGCTGCAGACATTTACTTCTTTGTGCTTATGGAGCTATGATGGTACTCCAGCAAACCTCATTTTTGAACAGGAGAATGAAGCAGATGCAAATTTGGCTAAACATTATTGTCAGAAAGTCTTATTCGTGTTATTCTGGACAAAAGCAGTTCTGTAAAACCCTGCCTTTAGTCTCTCAGGAATGTTTAGGGATAATATTTTGCCAATAGCTACCCAGTCGTTAGAGCTAAAGAGGACTGCATCGGAAAAATACCCACAAAGACACACATAAGTGAAGACAAGTGTTCCTTAAGCAATCATCCAGTGCAACAGTGGGAGGTTTACAACATAGACTGCTGACCATTTTATGTATCTGGATTACAGATCACATGGATTTCCAACTCATAAAGAAATTAATGCCAGGAAAGCATCTTATGCTTTAATGTTTTGCACTGAAAGATCAAGAGGGGAAGCCAAGAACACAAGATCTCTGATGTCTGTGAAACAAACTGGTCCACAATAGAATAATTATAATAACCCTTAATTATCTTGCACAGTGAAATGACATCTGAATTCTTGCAGTCATAGTGCTAGAGGCATTCCTGATTTAACTGATGCTTCAATGATTTCCAGATTTGATCACAATACATCCACAGAATGGGATGGATGCCAGCATGATTCTGTTGCATCTTCCAGCTCTATCTGGGAGTGGCTTTTTTGTCAGGTACTGTCTGATGGGTGCCTTGCAGACCTGCATCTCATTTGGCTGAGAGGGCTCAGTTTTCCCCCTGACAAAAGAGCAGTCTACAGAAATTGGCCCAAGAAGACCATGGGGAAAATGTGCAAGCCACAGCCTGCTCCTTGTGCCAGCACAGGCATGAATATCGAGCACGTGCCACAGTGCAGTTCTCTCTCCTGAGACCCAGAAGTGTGCCCTTGGTTTACATACTAATCACAGAATATCTAGGGTTGGAAGGGACCTTAAAGATCAACCATTTCCAACCCCCCTACATGGGCAGGAACACCTCCTTCTCGACCAGGTTTCTCAAGGCCACATCCAACCTGGTCTTGAACACTCCCAGGGTTCACTTGAACACCCCAGCCTGTTTGAGCCTCCTAATGTCTGGCCTAAATCTCCCCTCTTTATGTTTAAAACCATTTCCCCCTTGTCCTTACCTAATCTGAAACTTTCATCTCCCTGTAGAACATTTTAGTAAAAAACTACTTTCATAATTTGTAAACACTGCCAAATGTTTGATTTTGGGCTGTTTAAGTGATCAAATCTTCTAGTGAAAAATAAAATAAATAACAATTGAACCATCAGACAAAGAAAGTAGTTATAAATAATTAAATATGCTGTACTGACAAATACTATCCCCCTTGGATGTTGTGCTTCTGAGATACAAAGCACGGTATTCTTACTTAGAAAAAGAAAAAAAAATATCCTGTATGGCAGAACAAGCCAGATCAGAAACAGGGAGTTAGGACTGATTGTCTCATAGATGAAGAGCAGTGATGAGAATCCACTTCCTAATCCTGAACCTACTGTACCTGCCTCACTTTGGGCACAGCAGTTAATCTTCCTGCCTCACTTTCCTTTCTATACAAGAAAAGGAGGGATAATAAACTTCAGCTCCCTCACCACAGGAAGCTAAATTAGTGAAGTACAGCAATGTGCACTAATATCTTAAAAATTAAGGAGGTCAAAGAAATACGAAGTTTGCGTCCATGTGGAAAAGATTGTTATAGAACTACCTCCTACACTCTACTAACAGGAGATAGATGGTTTTAAAATCACCCTTTTTTTTTTTTTTCTCCTACCTTTTGGTAATGTCTAGCTAACGCTTTTATTCCCAGCAGCTCATAAGACTTTTTCAAATTTCCAATAAAAGGTTGTCTTCTAAGATGAACACTCAGCTCAGGCACATTTTAGGCACTTGTCTCACACTGGGCTTTAAGAGTACCTCAGAATGAAAAACAATCCCAGATTTCCTAGAAGACTAGTACTTAGAGTTCATTGCACACCACTGTGAGCTCCTGTGTCTTTAGAGACACTGATGGAGCCAGCTAAACCAAACTAGCTAATGATAATAACAGTAAAGAAATCCAGGAGAAAATTTCACCAACAAGAAATCACAGGTAGTAAGTGATTCCTCTAGTGCAGTAAGCTGGTCTGAAGAAGCAGAAGAATGACAAAATAAATGAAGAAAAGAAAATAAATTCAAGGGTGATAACTACAGGACTCCGGTGGGCTTGTTATGTGAACAGACTGCAGGTAATCACATCCTGTTGCCCTGAAGCTTCATAAACTCTGTTGTCTTGTTAACAGACTGAAGACTACTGACCTCACTTCCTCTGCTAGTAAGACTGCACTGATTTGTGCCCAGAATTTTATTATGCTTATGAGGCTTGAACCACTGTGTTAGCCTTTGTTGGAGAGTTTTTTGGAATAAAAGGGACATGTGAGCAATCCTGACTACCTAGCATTAGCTAGAGTGAGCTAAGGGCATGAGGCCCAGCTGCAAGGGTTACTAAAAGATCAGCTACAAGCAAAAGATAAGGAACTTGGCAGCAGAAAAGAAGAATAACAGGATGGGAAAGCATCTCATAGACAACACATAAAGAGTTGTATTTAACCAGTTAGAGAGTGCACTGTGGCATATGGAAAATGTGCTGTACCAATCAGCAATATGCTTATATTATGTTATCAGCCTGTGTATAAAAGGGCTACTGCTACTCTCAATAAACAGCAATACTTCAATTATATTGATCTGCCTATTGTCCACTGTTCTCCCACAAGCCTTCTTCCTTCCTCTTCCAATGATTACTGCTTCACAAATTACAGAACAAATGGGAAATAGAAACACCTTTTCTCTCTTGTTCAACAGACCTTTCTTTCCCGCTTTCTAATCTCTTGTAAAATAATTCCTGTGGTCTCCAGACCAGCAATGCTAAGGCTTGCTTAGTGTTGTTTCTGAACATAATACAAGGAAAAATAGTTATAAACCAAAACATCTGAGTAGATTTTATGATGTTCACATAGAGGTGTGACATTTGTACATGCAAGAAAACCTACATGTGTTATAAAGCCTATGCTGACAGCATTCAGTCATTTTGTCCATCAAGAGCACATAGCGAGGCTCAGAGAGCCATAGAAAGTGTGGTCTGCACAAACCCACATAGTCTGTATGTCAGCTCTTCTCACTGTACCTCAAAATTGGAGAAAATATTTATTCTTCTTAGCATTTACTTATGAAGTGCAAAATATGCAAAGACCAGGTCCAGCCCAGATGGCTATGGCCACTCATAATCATGAAAATTCAAGAGAAAGGCAGGCTTGAGGCTTGTCCTGTCCATATTTTCTGTCCTTTTCTTCCCAATTTAAAAAGGCACAAGATGAGTCAAGGCAGAGTCATGCCTTCCTTAGACAAGATAGGGCAAAAATATGTTCAAAACATAAAAACCACAAAAGGTTTGCCAATCAGCTGCTACAATTTAAAGTGTCCATTCAAGGAAGTGTGTACTAAGGATGTACCTTTAAAATTTTTTAAGTATATAACTTCAGAAAAAGGGTCAATCGTTATTTCTATTATCTATGAGACTAGTACCTTCATACTAATCACTGCATCTGGAAAAAACAAACAAACAAGCAACCCCCCTAATAGACCATTCCATTTCCCTAATATTCTCTTGTCCCTAAAAGGTAAAAACCTTCCAGTGGTCATCTCTTGCAGCTGGTGACCTACATTAAAGATGGACTTGCTGGCTAGCATTATTCTTAATATCTGAAAACAAAAATGCTGCAAATAAAAGTATAAAAATCAACAAGGCTGATGAGGAGAGTTGGACAAATTATTTTCTGAGTTTTCCAAAGCAATGAGAGCAATGGCAGTGAATTTACACTTCTGAAACCAAGAGGAAAAGTTGGCCTTTATTCACTCAGCTCTGAGAACACTTTTGCTTTGTATCTGGTTTTCTCTTTGCTTCAGTTGTGCCAGTGACACAGTGCTTGGTACTTGCTTTGCCACCCTGAGTAGGTAACTCAGCAGACATCTGCTGTCTAGACTTACTTTCCTTTCCAATAACAAGATTATACAAACTCTTGATAGTGTACACAGCAATAAAACTTGACAAAAAAGAAAGATTAAAAAAAAAAAAAAGAAAAAGAAAAGAAAAATACCATACCAAGTCAGAGAATCCTGGTTTCTTGCTGGCTTTCTCACAGTTCCTGCATGGTATATTTCACCCATACTGTGTTGTCACTCTTATTAAGCAAAGGCAGCTTATATTTAACAATTCCATTATTTTCTCTTCTACATTACATAAGAACACATTAGGAGCCTGCTGTGTGTTTTCAGGCAGACCCAATCTGTTCTGCTTTGCACAGCCCAGGCATTACCTTCCAAAATGACCCCACAAAGCCTCAGGCACCACCAGCATGGCTCTTCCTGCCAGGGACACTGCACTGAGCACAGGGCACTTAGGAGGAAGATGCCAAGCTGCTGCTTATTTATGGCACCCTCTAAAGCCCCCAAGATCTCACAGACATTTATGAATTGCATGTATAAGCTGCTTTACTGCTGTATTCCTTGTAACCCCACCCTGTCCTGATTGTTAATTTTCTCCATGCTATTCCTCTCTTTTTCTGTCTCTTTCAAGACAGAAAAACATATTTTTCAAGACAGAAAATCTTCTGTTTTGCATGGTCTTGCATGCAACACATACATTTGTTTTTCTTGGACTACATATTCAAAACAAGGAAGAAAGAAAGAAAGAAGAAAGTAATGGAGAACAGTAAAAATCTAGAGTCAAATGTGAGTGGCACAGCTATAATTCTTTATGAAGCAGCAGGTAAGATTGATTGTCAAGGGTCAAAAGGCTAGGTCAAACTCCACTCATTCGTCAGCTGAATGTCATTTTTGTTTTCCCTGTCACCAGATAGCTTTAAAAAAAATTGCAACTCCTTCCTCATTATCTCAGACTTGGCTCCTTTCCTGCCATACAGTATTAATGAAACTGCTTCAAGCCTGGCCTTCATCTTTGAGGGTCTTCTTCATGTAGTTCCTCCCTTCCTTAAGTACTACAGAGCGAGGACAATTTTAAAGATCATTTTCTTGCACAGAGAAGTTGGAAAATTGCTGCTACAGTGAGAATGATTTGAAAACATACATGCAGTATAAACGTCTGGATGAACAAAAATGTAATTAAATCATAGCAGGTCCACAGCCCACACAGCGATGTAATTGAATCATGGTTAAATCCATGCGCCTCATTTAGGATCCTTAAAAAAACCAACACAATACAATATTTTGAAATCATTTATGAAGAAAAAAACCACCTTTTTGTTATAAGCTGTACGCCACTGAAATAATGCTAATACTGAAATCATCCATTGATTTATTGTGAATATGATTTATATATGCCTGATTCAGATAAAAATGTAGCCAAGAACTCACTTAAAAAGAATTAAATGTCTAAATTAATTGAAGTGAAATTACACCTATGTGGTGAATATTCATCTGGCCTAAAATGCTTTCAAGACAGCACTTGGTGATTCAAAGGATGTTGTCTCAAATAAAACCATTTTGTGTCAAAGGTCAATTTAGGTGCAATTATGTTCTTGTGCATTTATATAAAGGTAATACTCTTTTGTTTATTAAATGCTTTTCACAAAGGGATCTCAGGGTAAATTACACAAATAATTAAACCTCATCTAAAGCCTATCCATATGAGGACTGTCTATGTGTTGAGCGGAATAGAATTAGGAACCCTTCAGTGACAGAATGAGAGGATTTACTAAATTAATTTTAATTAAACACATTGCTGCACAGGGTGATTTAAGTATGTTGGTTAATTGACATAATACCTCCTTTTAGCTAGAGAAATGACCTTTTAAAATATTTATAATCACTCTTGGGCAAAAATATCCTGAAACTCTGTGATAAATCTATATGAATTAACATTTCACACTACTTTAAGTTCCCTGCATGAGGAGACCTGGTGACTTCAGTGAAACTATCTGCATGAATAGCATCTCAGGCAGGAAATTCAAAATGTTTTCTGAAATCAGCTTTAACAGTGAAGACAAAAAAAACCCCAAAACAACCAACCAAACAAAAAACCCACAACAAACACAACAACTCAAAAAGAAAAAAGGTTCTGATTTCAAAATACTTGGTGGACTATTCACCTTCCCTTTGAGAGAGCCATTTCAAGGCCCAGATGCTGCAGGAGCACAAGCTACTTTCTGCTTGTTTCCAGCCATAGGTGGAAGGTAATACCCACTGAAAATAGACTTCAGCTTATAGACTAGTGTATCACAAATTATTTTAAATAGAGACAAGAATTCATAAATTGACAGTAACTATTTCATTCAAAATTTGTGACTCCTGTGATATTTGACAGTAATGGTGGAATTCACAAGCCACACCGCTACTGATATTTTTTTACCTGTCTGGGTTTTCATGGTATGCAAAATATGATATGCTTCCAAAATGTTAGCCACTTTTGACTAACTCTTAAAGAAGATAAAGGAAATTTCAACAAGAGGAAAGAAGCAAAGTGTAGGGAAGTGTAGAGAAAAAAAAATTATTATTGTAAAAAAAATTTTCCTCCAAATCTCCCGTGGCAAAAAAATGTGAATTTTCACCTTCAAGATGCTATGAGGACGGAACCAATAAAACTTTGAATAAAGGGCTTGTCATTAAATTAATTTTGTTTATAGTACTGTGTTTGATTGTACGCTGATTTTCTTGCCATATCACAGTGTGGACATACTTCTGTATACTCAATGTATAAATTTAATAAAACCTGGAGTGACTTTACATCACTAATGTGGAAAATAGCACCATGGGATCAGGCCAAGTGCATGGATAAAAGTAATTGGAAAACAGAGCTGGACTCTCTAGGAGAACCTCTTTACATTACATAAAATGACTGATTATGAGATCCCAGCTGGGTTTTGCATGGGGCCTTGTTCACTGAAATATTAATAGACGACATTTAACTAAACAGTACAACAGAACCATGATACTGTGCTATGAACTGCCTCCATAAACACATTTTACTTCCTTGAATGAATACTAATTTGTAGCAGGCTGTTGTTAAACTGCCATGCTTTCTCCTGACAAGCCTTCTCTACTACCCACAGATCTTAGGAATTATACAGCTCATTTTTTTAGTCACAGCTAGCACAGAAATCAGAGGAAGAGGCAGTGAGTCTTTCTCTATTGCTCAGGTGAGAGTGAGGAGCACAGAGAAGCCCCTGTGGATATAAGACAAGCAGCTGCTTTCATCAGCAGTCTGTAAGTGATGCAGATTATCAACCACTATTTGCACGTGCAATAAAACCCAAAGTTTTGTGTCTGTAAGTTCCATTTAGCATTGCTCTCCTCAGTTAGCTGAGGAGCATTTATTAATCATGTGGAACACAGTAAAGCTAAATATTTAGTCAAGGAGAGAAGATGGCACATGAGCTTTCATACCAGCTGAAATTCCATTAATTAACCCATAATATACTGCCTCTTTACTCTGAACTGGTCCCTTTTACCAAAAAATTACCTTTTTCATTTCCTTTTTGTTTGCATTTTCCCCTCTGTCTTCTTTAAGCTGTGACTCCTTGGGGTTCCCTGTACGGATTCTCTGCAGACCATCAGACAGCATCTGTACAACTCTCACTGCATGAAACTGAATCATGTGAGTGAAAAGCAGTTGAATTCTTCTCAGTTTTGGCAACAGCAGTCTGAAAGCTGTCCACTGAGATGAATTTTTGAAAAATTTCTATGTTTTTTTCCATGTTACTGAGGGTTTTAGTTTTACAGGAAGACAATGAGTGAAACTTTACTCTCATATGCCAGGGGAGTCTTCTGTGCTTTTTGGCCTTTGAATTGTATAATTAATACAGAAGGAGAAAACTGTATTAAGCTGCTCTGTCCTTGAATAGGATATTAGTAGCACTTTGTTCTCACCATTGCTTTAACCAGATACTAGTTACTTTTCTTACTGCAAGCTGGAACTATCTGCCTGGTTCTTCCATGGGATTTTTTACACTGATGTTCACATAACTTAAAACCATTTCTAAGCAGAATTTTCCTGATAGAATGCTACTCTCTTACCTTCACTTCCTTTTTTTTTTCTGTTTTCTGCAGTGTTATAAACACTTGCTAATTGCCTTGTTATTGAGACATGAACAACACTTCTCTGATAGACATTCTTCTACTTAGCTGCGTGTCATCTCTACACGTTTTGCAGATCCACATTATACACATAATACAAAATAGCATGCTTTCTCCCTGTCATCACAGTCCTATGCTAAGCCTGTTTGCCTAACTGGTGGAATACCTTTTCACGCCATATGCATATGGTATCTCATCTGAACTCCACTGCCACTCCCCAGCTCACATCTGATGTGGTTTTCACCTTCCAGAATTTTTGTGGGGGGCTTCGAACCTTAATGCCCTGACATTTCTATTCTTTCCTGATTCTGTCTTCAGTTCTTGAAGGTTTACATTTTCTTCATGAAATTTACATAAACCTGTCACTTCAGTATTTTTACAGCTCCCTCTAGTCATTACTTGGCCTGATACTATCTTTATGTCTTCTGTCTGATCTCCCATGATGAACCCCAGGTTTACAGCGAAACAGCACAAAATGACATATATGTTCTGATCATGCTGATTTATGTCTTTCAATACCTCACTTCCTTCTGTGGTTGTGCTTTTAGAAGTCCTCGGGAGAGTGCTAAAATTCTATGTCATGAATTCTACAAATGAATTCAGAATGTGATTTTTCTAAAAAATCAAGGAACGAACAATCATGGACTTGATAAGACAGAAGAGTAGGAGCCAGAAAGCTGTAGTGAGAGATATTAAAATAAACCTGGAGTATGAGCAGCAGCAAGCAATATGGGGCTATTATTTGTTTAGCATCAGAAAAGGACAGAAGTATGTAAACACAAAAAAATGAGCTTAGATAGCAATATGGTCCTTGAAAAAGAGGGGTTTAACAGCCTCCCTCTAAGCTTGGCGTTAAAGGCACAAGCTCTGCAAATGCAACAGCAAACTCAGAGCTCTTTCCCCAGTCTCACAGACAAAACCAGTATACAAAAATTAATAGATCAAAAAGGCAAGAAGGGTTTTTTTCCACTTCAACTTATTGCTGTTCCTAAGACTTTCCTGTCAGAAAGTGACTTGTACTTTTGTGTAAAAGAAAAAAGAAGTTTGTTCTTGCAGCTGCAGGATATAGGGAAACGAACAACAGGGCAGAGGACTGTAGATATTGCTTCATCACATCCTAACATCATTTTATGGCATAGAATTGAAGGATATCTAAATACTGAAACCACGAGCCAGATGATGCAATTATCACTTAAGCATAATTCCTATTCACTGAAGGAAATTTGCTTGAGCAAGAACTGTAAGAATGTATTAGCTTCCCTCATTACAAAATTATTCTTTATGCTTCGTGTGTATTATGAGTAGCTGGGGCAGACAAGTACATAAAAAATCATTTAGAGAAAGATCATGGACAGAATGATTTTTTATAATTGGGGTGTAAGACTTTGTAAGAACTTTAATGCAGAAAGCTGTGAATTGCATGAATTTGTCGCTTTCATTTTAGCATTAAATGGAGATTTAATATGACTAGTTTCATTTGTCAAAATGCATATTAGCAAGGTTGAAGGACTAATACGCAGAGACCTGAAATAGATTTCTTCAACAGGAAGCTTCACATTTCTGCAGGCATAGCAATACCACTATTTTAAGAAATGAGGATCAAATTAAATGTTTACTGCTGTAACACAGCGTTGCCAAGAGTGTCAGTAAATTTATGAACAGTTTATAATTTTAACTGTCTTCCAGACAGTGGGTCATATGTGCATTAAAGTAGTCATAATAACCTGTCAGTAGAAATTTCCCATAGCACAATCACAGCTAAAATGTTTGCAAGTTAAGCAGCTCGCTTATGCATTGGCAGAACAGTTTCTCCTATCAAGTGGTACCGCCAGCCCCTCTGAAAAATAATTTCAGTTTGATCTGATGTGTGAACTGGGATTTAATTTTTTTTTTCCAGAATTCCTTTTCAGAATTCACCAAATAGCACGTGTAACACAAAGGCGTTGACTAGAAAATTGCTTGCTCTTGCCCCAAGATCAATAAACAACTACCCATATTTGATTTATGAGATACTATTTATTACCTATACTCGGAAGTGTACAGAAAGTGAGAAAGGCATTCCAAACACTTTGTGAGGCAGCATTCAACAATTTGAAGCCTAGCAGCCAGAGCGCTGTCATTGCAGCTACAAATTCCTCAGGATTTGAATGCCCTCGTATTTTCTTCCACTTTTGTGAGCTGCTCTCTCCCCTTGTAGTAAACGCCTGTTGGTGGGATCAGGCCCACAACAATGCTCTTGCTTTTAACCTCAGAAAGCAGGATTTTTTCCAGGCCTTTGTTCACATATGTCATCTAGCAGAGTACTGAAATCTCAAATATTAAGCATCAGTCATTCCTAGTGCCACCTGTCCCTCCTGGGGGGTCACGGCACGTGCAAGGTCAGCAGCAATCGAAAGCACGATGCTTGCTCACTAAAACAGAGCCAGGGAAGCATCCTGCTTTCTCTCTTACTGCCTTAGAAAATGCAGAATATGGGAGTGAAAGCATTCGGCTTTGACCCTTTCTGCAGCGAGATCCCCCTTGCCCTGGTATTTTGAGAGAGCATACACATGTGCCTTGGCCGGTATGTGAGATTGGTGTCTACCTTTGAGAGGAGGAATTGCCTTGGTTAACTCAGAGCATTACACAAAGCTGCTAATTTCAGAAGACAGCATTCACGTTGTGGTCAAGGGAAGCCCAAAGAAGGTGGTCTGGGTAGCCATGCTAATGAACTAAAGCTTACATTTTTGCTTGGGCAGTGACCCTCTGCAAGAATCAGTCAACATGTAAAGAATTTAAATTTACATGTTACAAGCTGAATGCCTTCCTTTCTGTGGTTTGCCTTAAACCTCCCCAACAAACTCAACCTGAAACAGCCATGGTTAGAGACCCTTCAAAGACAGTTAGAAAGTTAGACAAATATGTGTGGACGACTAGATGAAGTCATGTTAAGGTAAAGGTATTTCTCTCTAACTCCAAATGGAAGTTTTTTATGTTGGAAAAAAAAATTATGGTCCTTGGTTCCAGTCTTGTAGCTAGTGACTCCACAATTCAGATCTGTGTCTGCTCAGGACACCAGAAGTGCAATTCATATAGCCAAGTAGAAATTTGGTAACTTTGTCACTAATGTACCATGGTTCTTGGTAAAGTCATTCAGCACATAACCTGAATATAAGAACATACAAATAAAGCATATCTTCACTGAGCTTACACAAATACTTCAAAACTAATGTGTATATTTAAGTAATAGTCTGGAAGAAGGGTTAAAGACTCCAATTATGAAAAAAATATGGCCATTGTTTCTACTGAAGTCAAACATAAGTGTCAACATGCTATATATAAATTCCTCCTCCTTTTGTCTAAGGGCCTTTCTTTCATTCCTACGTTTTTGTTTGCACTGTGCATTAAGAACATACTCTTTAAGCTATCTCAAGTGGCTTCTAAATGTTCTCATTTTACATTTATTTTAGGTTGTCTTATCCTTTGTATGTAGTCTACAGGTTTATAATCTGAATTTATTATCTTGTATTTAATTATACTGAATTTCATTCTCTGGTGTACTGCCCACTTACAAAGTTCCAGTAGAAGGGATGGGGCAAGGAGGAGTAAAAATAATGCCTTGAAACAATGATGTGCTATGTGTGCACTCAAAATGGAAAGCTGTGGAATCTTATTTTATTTATCATTTTCTCAATTATGTAAATGTAAACTTCTTAGCATATTCAGTAAGAGACAGAAGAAAAGCACTTGATTAAACATTGCAAAAGCCTGGCAAGGTTAAGTACAATGGTCTATACAACTTTTAATATTCAAGTTTAGGATCAGTCTGTTCTTTACAGAACTAAACTAATTCAATATAAAACTTTTAATTAAGGTTGTTCTCCAACTGGATATTGTTGGCACATAGCATGTACCTGTTGATCAGAATGATACCTGTATCCAGCAAGATAGTTATCAGAACAATAATGGAGAGGCCACGGCAAGAGACTATGGAATGAAATGTTTCTATAATTAAAAAAAGAATTATCAATAGTTCCTCTAGATTCAGGACAAAGTGAGAGAACAGAACCATGTTAATAATTATTCTGGGAGGCTACAGGATACTTGGTATTGATGAGCTTTCTGGTCTTGTCCTGTTATACCACTCACTGTATTGCGTAACTCATACGTTATCCAACCCAAAAGCTCATTTACCCTGTTTCTGCCACTCCAGATACAATTTCTGGCATCAAGACTTCATAAAACAATTGTTTCCTATTGCTTTTTAAGATTTTGTTCTTCTGGGAGCAACCACTCGGCTACGTTAAATGGAAAGCTGACATATATAAACAACAAAAAGGTCTGTCCTTTCCCATGGCAGTTGGTGCTGGAAAGGGAATTACACTCTATAAAACAGCTCAAACAGATGTTGCAAATAACTGCAAAGCAGCTGATGCTTCTATTCAAACACCAACCTAGGGCCTACATGAAGAATCTGACATTGCTGTCTGCACATGGAAGCAACTTACTCATATATCTCAGGTGTGTATTATTTGCTTTCTTTCTGTTCTCCTTACTTAGAGCACTTAATAACTCCAGATTTTTCCATCTTTGTCTCTTCTCTGCACCCTCATTCAAGCAGCTGGAACTGCTATGAAACCTATCCCTGACTCTGTCCCCTCACTGTTCCTCCCTATGGGTTGCATACTATGGGTTATAGACAGATGTCAGAAACACTAATAAATCACTAATAAAGATACACATCCAAGTAAAACCTCCCCACTCATGATGACAGGACATCCTTGAGCAGCACTACTCTTCTCTGTTACATCCATCTGCACAGCTTCATCCATTTGTACATCCTGTGTTTAGAGTCTTATCCTGCAGTCAGTTCTTACATGAAAAATTTATTGGTGAGATTACTGTCAGAAATCATCTTCTGAAGGAGGTCAGTGCTGGAGACTGGACATTAAGGTAGATGGATTCCTGGCCCAGTGCAGTATGGCAATTTCTGTACCCTTAGACTCACAAAAAGACTCACTTTTCAGCTGGAATGGTGCTTCACTGCCACAACAGTCTGCCTGGCTGAACTTATGGAAGTTGTCATATTGCATCTGACTGAAAATGCTTTAGTATACTACATATCTAATGCTTTGGTGTGCACTTAACAGGAGAACTATGGTAGGTCTGGTCCTTGCCTCATCAGCTCTTGCTTGCTGATAAAAAGGGTATAGGCAGGAAGCTGTCACAGAATTCCTGCTTTTACCCCCAGAATTTACCCTATGGCTCTAACCACTAAAATAATAGGAATTATAGAGATCATATGAAGTCATGGTCTATGGAACATTGAGTTGGTCAGCTGTGTAACCATCAGATGGCTTTACCCTTTTTAGGTAAAGGAAAACTTCAGGCTAAGGAGTGATCTGTCTAGTTATCCTTTTTTAGTTTAAGAGTAACAGCAATATATTTCTAGCATACTGGAGAACAGTTATATTCCAGGAAAAGCTCAGTAACACACAGTAAGTAAATACCTGAATTCCTTCCTTCCATTATTAATGAAAATTATTCCCTGGTAAAATTATTCCTGATGTGAATACTTCCAGTACAGCATTGTTCTCACTGAGAACATGGATATCAGATTGTCAGGAATGCCATGTGAGGCTTCTCCAGCAAGACTAAGGACGGTGCACAGGGATCGTGCAGCTGTGATCATTCAGAGTCCCTTGTGGAGCTGCACCTGCAGCTGGCAGAATATTAAGAACTGGTGCTTTTAATATAATTTTGTAGGTATGAAATAATACCTTTGATACAGGAAAATATTCCCCACACCATCTAAATACAAAGCAAATGATCTTCAGTCTAAGGGGGTAAGTTCCCTACGATCTGTCTGTAGAGACAAGCACGGATGATACATTGCCCAGCTGGGGCTGAGACACATTAGGTGCTTGGCAGGTGGAAGATGGCATGTTGTTTTGCATGGTGTGTTGGAATTGACCCTTCAAAGCCTGAAACTATTTGTTTTTTCATTTACAATCCAACCTAGCAATGATGTAGCGACTTGTGTTAGCACTTGCTACATTAATCATATTTTTGTGCAGACACTGGATGCCTGATCGCTGCCATAACACAGCTCAGCCTGGTATTAAAGCAAAAGTCCAGGGATCTTGATCTACTGCACCTGCTTGACATAGCTGATCATTTTCTCTTCTTCTACACAACATTCCTTGGCTTTCCATCACTTTCTATTTCCAGTTTCCTTCCTAACAGGTTTTCATGGTTTATATCCATTTCTTTTTGGTTTGCATTTGCTGTTTCACCTTCAGATATAGGCTCTAAGCTCATGATTCCTGAAGGGAGTTTCCACCCCCACACTGCCACTTTCCATTCAGTCCACCCCATCTTCCCTCTTTTTGGGTTCCTGTTTGTTCTTACATGCTTACTGTCTGCAGAACATATGATTGATTCAGAGTCATGAGCATGCATGATGTTTTGCAGAGAAACAAAAAAGACAGATTTCTGCCATGAGGAATTTACATTGTAAAAATTACTTTATTCTCTTCCCTAATTCTCATATTTTTCTGTCAAGATTGACAACATCACCATGATCCCTTTTCCCCAGGCCTCCAATGTAATCTCTAATTGTTCTTTTGGCCTGGCATGATCTGGCTTATGACTGACCTCCATAATTCGCTTCCATCCTCAGTGGGGAAAAGCACCGTTCTCATCTTTGCCTTTCTGACTACTCATAACTATTTGCTGGAGTGCTGGAGTGTTGGCTTTTCTCTGCATTTCAGAAAGCTGATTTCAAAAAATCAGCTACTGTTACTCTCCCCTCTTGTGAAACATCTCTACTTTACCTCTTTACTTCTACGACAAGTTTGTGGCCCTCATTACTTTCGAATCTCTCCTTATGCTTGACTGTAAAGTTAAATTTATTCTTCTCCAGTATCCTCTATTCAGCTCTTGCCATCTAGCAATCTTTTCATTGTAGCCTTTTTTTCCCTTTCTAATTCTAACTTCTCACCTTCTAGTCACCTACCTTGGTGTTGAATCAGATACTTAGTGATTCTTGTTCATCAAGTTTCTTCTTCTAAGTCTGGAAACTCCAAAATACTTCCCACTGTGTGAAGTCACGATTGAGATGGTCCATTCCTCAATCAGAGTTCTTTAATACTTCACAGAGGTCAGGCACTTACTACCGTATGAACTGTACTGTACACATTTGTGTTTTTTTCCTGGAGCTGCTAAAGTTGCTATGGTTTCAAAACAGTCAAGATTCCATTAAATTCTCTCTTCCATTAAATGTATGGAATCTCAGTCCCTGCTCTTTTTTTGTTGCAGTGCAAAGATTTTGAAGTTATTTTCAAAACAATGCACTATGATACGAAACAAGTAATAGTGACAAGCAAAAAATAAGCAATAGAGAATATACTTGCATTTGGGCAAAATACACTGTGAAAGCTCCCCATTTAACTAGTATTAATCTTCATCATAGTTGTAATATCATTAGAGAAACACATAATTAAATCCTTACTTAAGTGATACTGGAGCCTGAAAAACAATCAAACATTAGCAAGTGCTGAATTACACCAAAAGATCATGGAATCACAGAACTATTGAGGCTGGAAAAGACCTCTGAGATCATCAAGCCCAGCCTATGACCTAACATCACCACATCAGCTAGAACATGGCACTGAGTGCCACATCCAGCCTTTCCTTAAAAACCTCCAGGGATGGTGACTCCACCACTTGACTGGGCAGTCCATTCCAATGCCTGACCACTCTCTCCGTGAGGAAGTGCTTTATGATAACCACTTTAAACCTTCCCTGGTGCAGCTTCAGGACATGTAACATAAATAGTAAGACGCTTCAGAAAGTGCTTAACTCCAGGAACAACTTCCTTGTACCTTTAATTTCTATATAATATGGATCAGTTACTCATCATAAAAGCCCTTGTAGCAGTCTCCACCAACCAGTTGTGTCAGGGTGCTTCTGTCATGTGTATTTGGATTTAATATATGAAGGCGGGGGGGGGTGGATGGAAGAAGTGACAATTAAATTTCTATAGTTACTTAGTGGGGGGGAATAAAATGAAAAAAAACCACCACAATTTCTAAAACATGCAGACAATTCTTTGAAACAAAATATATTGCATCTAAAAAGCTGCAACCTCAGTTTGGACCTTGTAATGACTGATGAAGATGAATTAACATCTGGACATCATGCTCGTGAGTGATAAGACCAGAGAACATGACCAGATTAGGTTCACCAAGTTCCTGATGTCATATGGAGACAAATAGGACTGAACCCTTACTAACATCCTACAGAGGATTCAAAAGAGAAATTACTGAAAGCTGAAAGAATTTGAAAAAAAAACTCATGAAAAGGAAAATGCATATACCAACAGTATGTAAAAAATCTCTATTTGCTAGCAAATAGGCATAATTAAGAAAAGAGGATAGTTTTGACTAAAAACCTTCCCCTGTTTACTGGAAAATCAAAGAGGGGAATAAGGAAAAAGCCCCAAACCTGCATTGAACAGGAAAAACTATGTAACTGGCCTAAAAGAAAAGCTTATTTTTCAAAGTTAGTGTGATAAATGAAAATATCCAAGAAAAAAAACGACTGGCCTAAAAGATGCAACAATAATGTGATTTTAAAGGTATACCAGAACTTAAAAAATTCCAGCAACATGTCAGGCCCATCATCAGACAAAGGTAGTTAACACTGTTAGAATTAAGAAGAAAAAAACATAAAACATAAAGGTGATAACCTGATTTGAGTCGCAAAAGAAATGCTGAGGCTGGTATTGAATCCTCTTAATTAAGAAACAGGAATCTAAATCAATGGGGCTTTATGAAAAACAGGCTTAGTTGGACAAGCTTGTCTACAGTCTTCAAGAGCTACATGTTTGTTGGACAAAGAAATTGTGATGAAATGAACTCCTTAGGCTTCCTTTTTAGAAAATCAGGCGTATTCCATAACAATATAGTACATGTCAAATGGATTAAGAACTAGCTAACTGACAGTTTGACACTTGGGCATAATACTCTCAAAGGGGCATTTTTAACAGTCTCTGCATGGATCAAAAGTAGACACAGAAGAATACAACTGCTGCAGTGTCCAAAGGGGCTTGCATTTACTCTTGTAATGTTTAATATTTTCATCCAACAAGTAAATATATAATCACTACAGCAAAATGGCAAGTATTGGGAGGAACTGTGCAGTCCTGAGAAGTAACCTGACGCATCCAACCAACTGCGACCAAATCTATTTCAACAAAGTACAAAATGTACAACAATATACCTAGTGAATGGGGTAAGAGAACATATATCCAAATAGAGAACTTCCTGCTTATTTAAATGCATTACAGAGCTTCCAGGGCACAGCTACACCAAACTGCTGCAAGCAGAAACATCATGTAGAAGAAGGCAAGAGTAATTTTATTGCTTATATAATAAGGACGTATATGCTATATGCACCCAATAAGAAAATGTGATACAAGCAACATTTTAGAGTGAAAACCAAGTGTCTCCAAAATCTAACACTGGGGATTTTCTATTTGCTATACTGATTTTGTGAAAGAGCGTGAATACAGAGGGAAGAACATTCCCATCAGTCTTTGGAAATCAGGGCATAGAGGCTGTTCTCCTTGCTGAATCACTGGATTCACTTCACAGGAAAGAGGTTTTTTCCATCAACTTGAGACTAAAAAAACATGTTCTCAAAAGCCTAATTCACCGTGCTTATAAAGTGCTTTGAAAATTGCTAAAACATAATACATAACTTCTTTTTCTCTAAATTCCTACTGGAGCTTCTGTTAGGAGATGAAGCAAAGAAGACTGTGCTCCTTGCCTGTTCCTCAATTTGCAGATATATCATCTGCTTAATTGCCTGTATTGCTTCCTCTTATTCCTACAATAAATGCTGTCTAAAGGTTGTTCAGGATCTGATTAGCACCTTTTCTTCTTAGTGAATGTATCATCTTCACTATAGGCCCCCAATAATTATCTGTTGTTTAACCTTCCTTGCTCTCCTACTTGACAGCCCCCACGCCCCCTCAACCACCAGCCTAAGTTGAGGTTGAATGCACTGCAGAATTTTATTATTTCAGTTTTGTGGGAAAAAACAGGAACTAAACAGTTGCTGAATATAAAAGCAAGCAGCATATTCTTTAACGCTTTGAGTAATTCAAAAAGCATGGCAAGAGGATGAATCTAAATCTGCAGCCAGTTGCCATTACAGGCTGCTAATGTGGTTCACAGGCTGAAGGAATGCCCTTATGCTGCCTGAAGCGAATATGTGTGTATTTCTGGGAAAAAAAAAAAAAAAAAAAAAAAAAAAAAAAAAGGTGTCTCTTTTCAGTTGTACATGCCTGCTCGGTCTCTGCAGAGAAAGCTGCATAGAAGTTTGTCATGGAGCTGGATTCCAGAGGATACCCTGTATCTCATGTACATATCCCATGTGCCCTGGCTGGCTCTGGTGACATTTTGGGATGGTTTGTCCCTCACAAAGGATGCTTACTTTACAGCTCTACAAAATGAAGTATTTGATACACCAGGCAGGTAGGATGAGCAGTGAAAGTTCAAGAAGGGGTTTGTTTTCAAGAAGATGGAAGGATAGACCAATGTCCATATACATTTTTTTCTGAGATGACCAATTGCTATCAGTTATGACTTGGACTTTATGGTAACCTGGGTATCTGTTTTCTCAGACTGGATCAGTTCACTTCACATAGACCAGTATGCCTTCCTGGCCTCATAACAGAATCTGCACAGACTTGCTGGACACAACCAATGGTTTTAATTTTAGTGTGATACTAGGATTAATATTTGATGCAAAGTGCTCCGTGAAACAAAAAGCCAAAGAAACAAAAAATTACATAGTCTTGTTTTTTTAAATTGAAAATAGAAATTTGCAGTAAAATTCATCGCCACCACTTCTCTGAGTGTTCACATGCCCCCTGAGAAATACCAGCCTGCCTCACTCCATTGTCTTCCCAACAATTACTTAAAAATTAGCTGTAGAAAATCTCAGTTTGGTACCTGAAGAGTTAATCAAATCTTAGCTGATCTGGGGGAGTTCTTCCCTGCAGGTCCTCAGAGACAGTTGTAATTAATTTGATCTTCTGCAGTCATTAACTCAGATTCATAGTGAGCTCTCCACACACTGCTCTATTAATTCACTGGAGATCAGTTCTCAGGATTCATTTAGTTAAGCAGCACTGCTGGATTACATTTTAAAACCCTTTAAACTGGTTGTAATTGATGTCTGTTTATAGAAGCTTACTTTAATGGAGTCGACGTGAGATGAAAATCTACCACACTAGTCTAAGATAGTGCCTTGCTGTTTAAAGCATGTCTCCAGAGGCATCCAGTTAAATAAGAGACACTGCAAAATAAAGTAAATTCTTTGTTAATCACCAACCTACTCTTGGCATTTTAAAAATATTTTTTGGTCCTTATGACTGCTAGTACCTTGGAAACAAACCTAAAGTAGATCTTCACTGCGCAAGAACACACACATTTGTTAGGTATTAAGACTTGATCCTGAACCTGGTCAACAAAGCTCCTGTTGGCTTCAGTGTAAAGTCAATAAGGGTGAATGGAAAGAGCAACACTATCTTCCATTAGAATCTCAATGCAGCCAGCAACACTGCTGTCCTTTTCATTGCCTGCTAGCAACATACTTAAAAGAAGGTTTTCCTGAAGTCCTGGAACAACAAGACATGGACATAAGCACTCTGGAGACTGCATACAGCTATTGCTGTTCAGCAATTAAAGCATGGGTCAGATGATAGTGTTTTGGCTGCTTAAATAGCTTGCCTTTAATGTCTGTCTTCTGCAGATAGTTACAGTAATGGCATTTAAAACAAAGTCAAAAAATACACAGCTTGGAGACACCTTTGAAGCTGTGTAAAAGACTGCTAGTTATTGTATTTCAAGCAGAAGACTGGAAAATCAACTGATTCTCTGAGGCCCAGTAGTTTTATGTATTCAACTGGGACTACTACGTCCTGGGCCATCTCAAAGCAAAGACAGAGGAGCATGGGCCTGTCTGCATCAATTCAGCTAGACCTAACCTGTGGAAGTCTAGACAAAGTATTTCAGGTAATATTTTATGAAGTAGTTCATTGACCACAAAATCCCTGTTTATGGAATACAGACACTTGATTTTCTTCCTAAGCACTCAGAATTTAAGCTGAAATGAAGAGCCATTTCAGGTGTTCATTTTCTCCAAAAATGAAAACCAAGCTCTCCTAGTTTGCCATCTAAAACTCACAAGCATCACAAACTAATATTCATCCAAAAAATAGCAGAGGGTTTTGTGTTGGTCTCTGTGACCAAAGAAGAAAGATAAACCTATTATTAACTTATCTACTATTACATCTACTGTTATCTGCTGTTCATTTGTAACTTCTTTACAGGGATGTTGTGAGGCTAAATTAATAACTTTAAAAACTTGCAAGATCTGGTGTGAAAGCCATTATTTAAATGCAAAATCAAATCGTTGTATGACACGGAGAAGAGATTTCTATCTTGCAGCACCTTTTTCTAGAATAATGTGTTTCAGACATCCCTGCTTTGTGCACAAAATGCAAAGAAAAATGAGAGGTTTATTAGGTCAGTTTTGTAATGACAGACAATATTCACAGAGACGGATTCTCTTTTGTTTTACAGGGAGCTTTTTTGTGTGCTTCTGCAGCTGAATTTTTCCAGTCTATTTTGTCTGCTAAGTTTTGTGTGTACAAGGGAAAGATCGTGTACACCTTCTATACATGAATGGCAAAGGGAGGGAAAATACCAGATACACTTTTTCTCTCAACTCCTAATTGCAGCAACATATTTACTCAGCATACTTTAGGTCCACTCAATCACTCAAAGTATGGCTTGAGTGTATAAGGATAGTATGTGCTTTCAGAACAAGATGAGACAAATTGCAACAATCTTCTTTAATGTGATCTCATACCAGATGAGCTGAACAATACCAGAGGAAGCCAATGGCAAACCTGACCATTTTCTGCCAAATAAAAGTAAGGAGCAAATGGAGGTCTATGATTTTCTTGGCGATAGTGTTCTTCTTGTCAGAAGTGAAAAGGAACTGGGGTGCTGCTCACAGCAAATGCAGTGGGTAATTTTGTTAAGTATATGTTATTCACTTCAGCTTATAACATACCAAAAATCCCCACCAAAGTTATTCGGTTCTCCAGGACAGGAGATACAAATAAGGCACAAACACAAACTCACAAAATATAAGGAGGAGGTAGCTTGGCACTCTTCTGTATTTACCTTTCTTATTTTTGTGGGATATGCCGCCATAACATCAAAGCAACAGAGAGTTGTTGATGACTAATTCTTTTAACAGATACTGCAGCTCATTTTACTGACAAGGAAAATTATGAACAGGACAGGCCAGTAGCCGGCTCAGTATTGCACAGTATGTCTGCAATATGGTGGGAAAGATTAAAAAAAAAATCTATCATTTATATCAGGGACTTGATCCCAATTCGTCTTTTTCACCCACCAACATGAAATGAAAATTCCTTGAGAGGTTGCACAGATGCCTAAGCAGCAGCTTAATAGTAATATCCTCTGCTTTTATTGAATTTAGTGTAATTACTTACTGTGCTCTACTAGCAATTCTGGAGACGACACAGTTTGTGTCACCTCTGAATTTACTGCTTCGGGGCCTTACTGCCACCAGTGGGCTTCTTCTCCATTGACATGAAATTATTTTAAAGATGTAAGAATACATGTCATATCCAAAATAACCCACACTCCAAAAACAGAGACTGTTTTAGTGGCAGGGGGCACCGAGTCTCAGTAGGCAGAGAGATGAGTGGCACATTTCCCCTGTACTGCTTAGCTGGACCCAACTCCTCCGTACCCTGAGCAGTGCCAACGCGGTTCCCACACTGAGCTACATCAAGGGACATGGGGAAGGGTGCAAGCTGCTGGGACATCCAAGCCTCCATGAGGAAGGAGCTTTCAAGGTCAGCACCAGCAGGTGGCACATGGACCTTAGCCCATCTTGTAGTAGAACCCCGGGGGAACATCCTTTTATGAACTAGTCCAGGACCTCTGCATTCACCTGGCCATTGATCAGCTCCTGGGGTCATGAACACTGGCTGGTAGGCTTGCACCAAAGTGCAGTCTGAGGCTTAAGGCTTTCAAACCCTTTCAGACCCTTAGTAATCAATACATTACTACGTTAATTTACTGCACAAATGCTTTCCTCAAAGGACTGTTAATGGAAGCATTCCAGATACAAACATCCATGTTAAGGATCAAAATGAAGTTCTCTGCACAGAGGAGCATTAACCAACTGTGTCCAGTTTGTGTCTAGAGTGGACATTTGCACATCATATCTATGGGCCCTGAATGATTGGTCTGGCAAAATAAAACACAAAAGCTATGTCAAATCCATGCCTGTCGTGCTCAGCAGACTTGACCAGAATAGTTCACCTCCAGATAACTTGTTAACTTGAGTGAAACCAAGTGCATGTCTTTTAAGGACTCTTTAGAGTTTCTACATGACTCCTATTCTATTGCTGTGTTTATGCTCATTTATCTGTCACACTGGAAGGAGTGGTAGATTTTCTATTAGGAATTGGTGACACACCAAAAAAAAAATTTTCCACAGCAGTATCATCTCTGTAAGTTTGTGTATAAACTAACTTTCTGCATTAGACCTAATGTGCTGTTTCTGTGGGGAGAGGGAGAACAGGGGAACATTTCACATATCTGCATGTAAGTATCATACAATCACAGAACGGTTTAGGTTGGAAGGGACCTTAAGGAACATCTTTTTCCAACCGCCCTACATGGGTAGGGATCCCTCCCACTAGACCAGGTTGCTCAAAGTCCCATCCAACCTGCCCTTGAACACTTCCAGGGATCCCCAGCTTCCCTGAGCAACCTGTTCCAGTGTCTCACCATCCTCACAGTGAAGAACTTCTTCCTAATGTCTAAACTAAATCTTCACTCTTGCAGTTTAAACCTATTACCCCTTGCCCTGTTGCTACACTCCCTTGTAAGAATCATAGAATATGCCAAGTTGGAAGGGACCCATAGGGATTGTCAAGTCCAACCCCTGTCCCTTTGTAGGGCACCTCCAGGACCACACCATGTGCCTGAGAGCATCATCCAAACACTTCTGGAACTCAGGCAGGCTTGGTGCTGTTACCACTTCCCTGGGGAGCCTGTTCCAGTGTGCAACTGCCCTTTGGGTGAAAAGCATTTTCCTAATATCTAACCTAAACTGTTAGCTTCAGCTAACAGATTCAGCTTCCTACCATTTCCCCAGGTCACGTCTTCAGTCACATGATTGAAGAAATTAGTGCCAGTACCATCTCTTCCCCTCATGAGGAAGCCATAGACTGCAATGAGGTCACCCCAAGAAGTCCCTCCCCAGCTTGCATGTAGGCTCTCTCAGGTACTGGAGGGTATTACAAAGTCACCCCAGAGCCTTCTCTTCTCCAGGCTTAACAGGCCAAACTCTCTCAGCCAGTATTCACAGAAGAGGTGCTCCAGCCCCCCGGCCATCTTCATGGCCCTCCTCTGGACTCACTCCTGTACACAGAAATGGAAAGAGCAAGCGCTTTCCTCAGCTGGGGCAGTGGTGCTGGCAAACATACTGTTGTTGTCTCTGGCACTTTCACACACCCACAGCAATGAATAGCAGGAAAAATTTACTTTTGCCTGCTTCATCATGATGGGAGAGAAGCCATTCACAAACTTGCTTCCTGATGAGCCAGTCCAGTCAGGGAAAAATTTGGAAATTGAAGGGATATTTCTCGAGAGATTCAAAAAGCTGATGGTTACATGAAGGGTGGAAGAGTAGAAGAGTGAAATCAGGTTGGTGATACTAAAGGTCAGGTTGGTCACAACTACAGAGGCCACCACATTACTGAAAGAAGTAAAAAGTATCTTTTTTTTACTTCAGAGAACAAAAACATGGACTGCAGGAGAGTTTCCCTTTTCAGAGGATATAACGCAGTGCTATACAGAAGTGAATACATCTTCTGAGTTTCAAATGTGAAAAGCAGTGCCATTTACTGCCCACAAGCCATAGAGCTCAACGCATAATAACAAATAGCTCTGTCTTCATCAATCCACAGTGTTCTCAACAATCCTGCCCAAAGCTGCTTCTGGGGGATCATCAGAGTTTGATAAAATGATAACTAGATAATGCTATCAAATAACTATCATGATTAAACTAGTTGCATGGTTCTTGAAGCACTGGAGCAATTTATGAGAGGAATGAGTTTCTCCTTCAAAACGCATAATAAAAATATATTAAACAAAATGGGTTTTGAATTGCGTATTGGAATTAGATCATTGAGAATTAAGTTTGCATTTTCTGGATAGCTACAAATACTACAAACTACTTTCCTATGAATAATGCAATTACTTTAAGTAGCAGAATTATTTTGCAGTGGCCTTCTTTCGTATATTGTTTCACTCTGCATGTGAAATCTGTTGCAAGGTTGTTACACCTGTCAGTGTGGGTTTCTGCACACCTGAGCTATTTTATGACATTACAGATTTCCTCTTCTCTACCCAAAGTACAGACACACAAATCAGCCAGAAAACAATTTGCAGCTATTCATGATTTTTACATCCAAAATGTCAAAAGCTGTTAAGCATAATGTGAGCTCAGAGCCCCCATGTAATCCTGAGGTTGAGATGAAAGGATTAACAATCAGTCAGAGTGCTACTGATTCAGATTATATGGGAAATCAGATTGACCTGTGATAGGAAATATTTCCAGGAGCTGAAATGACCACCAAATAAATTGATGGTGGTGTTTATTATGTAAAATTCATATACAGAAGACAAAAGATTTACTATAGTACAAACATGATTATTATGAAGACTGCAAGAACTTGGAATAAAATATGACACCAGAGATTCTAGGTCATCAAGGAAATCATAAATATTTTATGGCTATTTCCCCTGAAACTGTCCTCTTGATGCCATTCATATACTGGATGTTTAAGATCTTTTGGTCCAACTTCCCCTATAAAACAGACTACAGATCTGTAATCTAGCAGGAGGGAGACTTGCTCTTTTCTTCTTCCCTCTGCTAAATTTAGTAACTGATGGTTCACTCATGCTTATTTTAAATTTAAGCAACTCCTTCACTTCCAGGATATGCATAACTGTGCCCTAGACTGCGATTCACATCTTATCACTCACCCTGTGGCACAAAATGTCCCTCTTCATGAATTCCTCTGACTTCTGCTCCCTAACCTTCCATATCCCGTCCCCAAATGTCAACAGTTGTTCAAGCCCTGGTTACCTCCTCTTCATCCCAGCCCGTTCTCCAGACCAGTGTTCTTGGACTCAAACATCAACCTGTTCCTGAAACAATAATGCACTATTTCTGAACAACCAGTATTGTACACCAAAGCTGTTACTCCTCTCTCCTTTTACACAGTAAGTCCTACAGGGCATGGACTCCCTTTATATTTATGTCTTGTACAGCCCCAAGCACACTGTAAGTATTTAATGCATAAAATAAATAACAAGAGACATGCAGCTCTGCTGGAGACAAGAGGGAGCATTGAAGAAGCCAGATTCAGCTAATCAAACTTGTATTGTGTGAGGTGGGGCTTCAACTTGCAAAACAGTCAAAAAAGGTAACTGGGGCAGGGAGGCAGAGATAGAAAACTCTTAATATTGACCCAGCAAAGGTTCTGGCACATCTTTAATTTAAAGACCTTAAATTACCCTTCCGAACATAAAATCACTGCCCATATGTACACCACATGCATTTTGATATTCACCTAGGCAGCAAAACTTCCTTTTGCATCAGATAACCTCTTGAGTATTAGAGTATTTTTTTAAAGACACAGACATTTACCACAGTCTTGATCATTCATTGGTTACTTACCACAGCTTTAGCAAAATATGTCTTTTGACTGTGTAACTTCAATTTCCTGTCATTCAAAGCTACAGCTCTGTGTTAGTCTGATTTACTGTTAGTCTTTTACTGCAAGCACAAAAGCTTCCCTCAATCAGGCACTTGTAGGCTGTGATTAATTTTCCCTTTTTACAGCCAGAGACATCAGACTTTTTCAGTTTCCATATGTAAAGCAAACTTTCCAGCTCTCCAGCCATTTTTCAGCTTTCCTGTATCTTTGCCAATGCAACCATTTCTGATGGATTTCTACCAAAAGTATGCAACTGTTTCTGTGAGGATGCTAGTAGTGCTTCAAACAGCATTACAAATTCTCTTCTCTTGTCTGCACAGGTAAGTAGATTCACTCACCAGTTTTAAGGCAATCAAAAGAATTTACATTGATTTAGTAGTTCCAAGTAAGTTTTTACTTCCCATTTCACCATTCAGTGTGACGTGCTCAACCCTGACCTTTACAGTATTAATCATTCAAACCATAACGTTGCATGATGCAAAAGTAAATGCCTCAACACAGATGTGAGGCTGTGGTTTTGTACTTGGTTCTTGTGTGTGTACCTTTTCCTTGTTTGTTTGCTTCAATATTAGACCATTAATATGCATTAGCTATCCCATCTTTGTGCAGACATGGTAAGACAGCCTTTACTGTGCTGACAGCAAGTCAATCCAGTACTTCTCAACCAGATATGCCCTGGCATAAGGAGGTGCCAAAACATGCCAAGCCTGGTTTCCACCACCAGGACATTACAGAGAAGTAGCCATTGAATCTTTGTGGTCTTCCTGAAGAAAAGGCACCTTTTCTAGCAGGGCATCAAAACCACACCTATTCTACTGACTGTTTTTTCCTGCTGACTTAAGTTCATCAAAATACCCAAGAAATACCATCTACAAATGCCAATACTAGTCAGGAAAATGTAATTCCCATACTTTAGTTGCTTACAGTATTAGCTTTCTATTATTTCATACAAGATTCCACCTTGATGGATAAATACGATAGTACAGTAAGAATGTCCAGGTTCTGAAGATGTTCAAAAACACAGATTATTATGTTTAAAAATCCAAACAAGATAAATAAAATCCCAAGCTAAACCAACCCCCAATCCAATATTTCTTTTTGTTCAGGTGTGAATTTTACTTTCTACAAAGTTACCATGAATGCAAATAAGCAGTATAGGGGTTACTATTCAAAAAGCCTTTGCCTGGATCCATTTTGACACCTTTCCCATTTGAGTGATGTGGCTCAGCATTTTATTATTATTATTATTTATATATCACCACAGGTGAACCTGATGCTTTACAGAGAACTAGAATGACAAGACCCTGCCCCGAGGTGCTTACAGTTTAAATTAGACACACACATTGAAAGATGACAACAGCAAAAGCAGGTGTGGATTAAGAGTGTTACAGCAGGGAAAGAACAATATGTGCCACCTCACATTTCCAATAGGAGTTAGTATGTCTATTTTCTTCAATTTTTAAATTTATATTTCAGATGATTAAATAAAACAAATACACTTCATAACCAGAAATTAGAGGAGATGTTTGGAAAAGGATAGGGGGAAAAACCCCACTTATTAAGACCCAATACAACAAGGGAAGAATTCTTGCCCATTTGGTGTTCTGTGTAACATTTAAGGGCACAATGAGAGCGATCCTTCCCTTGGTGCATTATCCTAGAATCCAGAAATCAACAGTTCCTCAGCCTCAGATCACATCTAGACCTTTTAATTTAATTACCATGAAAAAACACCATGCCAATCCTTCATTAATTCATGTAGTCCTCTATTGAACTCATTTATACTTTTTCCTTTCACAGCTCCCTGTGGCTACAAGATCCACAATTAAATTACTAACTGTGAGAAGAAGTATGTCCTTTTTCTTGTTTTTAAGGTATTATCTGACAATTTCAAGGGACAGCTCATGTTGAACAACTCTTTCCTATTTAGCTGCTCTATGCAACTCATGAATAACAAACTTCTACACACTACTCTCTCTTTTCCAAGTGAAGTATTTAAGAAGGGATTTTGCAAAATAGGTAGCTACTGCAGAAAAAAACTGTAAATTGAAAAGTGTATCCACTGTACTATTAGATCATGCTTACTGAGGATTTTCTCACTTTTAAAACTTGAATTAAAAAGAATCAAACACCTACTTCTTTGAGCAGAAAGTTGTAAGAACTGTTTAACAAGCCCACACACATTCAAAATTATTTTAATCTTCAGTCATAAGTCAATACTTGCAGCAGTGTAATAATTTTTGATTCTCTTCCTTGAACTCCCTTCTATTTATCAATGCCTCTTTAAATACAGATTCTGTAAGCTGGAGTCATTTTTTATGAAGAAATGAGTGGTCATTAGCAATCTGCTCAAGTGAAAATAAATGTTAAAAATGAAATACACTTTTGAATAAAGAGTAACTGTTATTTCATATTGTTGAAAATCAGCTTTCCCCCTTTCCTGAAAACAAAATAAATCTTTCACTAGAATTGTATTCACTGGACTTTCTGAGGCATTCATATGGATGGGTTTTTCTTTATATGTATGTGACTAGGTGTATTTTAATCTCAGAGAGCTGGTTAGTGCTAATATGAAACTGAAGGAGAATTCACAGCACTCATTGTCAATATGAAGTAAGAGGAGATAGCCCAAAATACTTTCTGATTAAGTAGGTATATAAGCTTGGCCAGATCTGAATTTCACTAAAACTCTGCTGAAGAGTGAAACAAATGCCAGTTGCAACAAGGTTAAGGATTCCATACAATTTTCTGATTTACAGGCTGGATAGTGATCAATTCAAGCCTGGAAAATTAAAAAAAAGAAAGTTAGCATGCCCTACTTGTGCATTACTGGCCTATGCACATTAGGTCAGCTCTCTACTGCTCATTGCCAGCTTAAATATATCTTGTTTCTATGACCAGACATATTTCACATGTAGTTGCCACTTGAGGTATATCTCAGGCTGGTCATCTAAAAATTGAGGCATTGGGAGCTTTTGGCTTTCTCTTCCCCATCCCTATTTTATTATATCCAAAGAGCTCCAAGAGTTTTGCAAGGAAAACCTTTTTTTATGAAAAGAATAGCTACCTTTGTACTCAGTAAAAAATATTCCTAAAATACATGTTGACACCTGAGGCCAAAGTCACTTGTCTAAATCTGTGCACCTCAATTCATTTTAGATACCACTGGTAAACAGTGGAAAACTAGAAGCACTTCTTGCAAGTGACTCACCTCAGTCAGTTTATTCAGTTTCTGCAGCTGCCTCTCTGTGCACACTAACTCCAGATGGCACTTAGGGGGATCACGTTCCCAAAATACATGCCTCAGGTAAGGCTAGGGGGTAAGAACTGAAGTATTTGTATCCCGTAAACTGACTTGGACATTTCATCTCCCTTTCAACAGACAATGCAAGGCTGCTGGGATTATTCAGCCCAGGAATTGCTTGAAATAACACCACCATCAGGATTAAGAGCCTTTCCGAAAAAGCCATCTCCCAGAATCCTGAGTTGACACTTCACTGGAAGTCTTCACATATATGATGCTCACCCCAAATTTCAGTTCTGGCACACCCCTGTCTTTCTCAGCACTCCTGATGAAGGAGAAAAACACCTCAAGAATTCACTCTGGCCCCTCTGTCACTATCTTGGATTAGTGCAGTGCTGTTTTGGAAGCGGGAGTCAGGGGGGTGGCTCCGGTGAGAAGCTGCTGGAGGCTCCCCCGGTTCCAATCCCTGACCAGCCTCTGCTCAAGAGTGAGCAGATAAGGGAGGCTGGATGAGCACCTCCGAGTAAGAGATTCAAGAAAAGGAAAATGAAATTGCAGGTCCTGCAAAAGGACCTGCAAAGCAGAATAGAGGATGAAGTGAGAGAGAAATGCCAGAGGAAAAGACACCAAGGTCAGTGAAGAAGGAGAGGGAAAGGTGTCCGAGCAGAGATTTTGCCGAATCCCTTGGTGAGATGGCAGCTGTCCCCCTGCAGCCTGTGGAGCAGTCCTCGAAGGACCATGGTGGGGTAAATGTGGATTTGGAGCTCGTTAAATGTCACAGGTGGACAGAAGTGAAGCTGCAGCCTGTGCAGGGTCATGGAAAGGGGCAGATGTGGATCTGCAGTCATGAAGGACCCTGTGCCAGAGGAGGTGACTGTTTCCCAAAGTGGCTGTGACTCTGTGTGCAGCCCAGGCCAGAGCAGTTCCTGAGGGACTGCACCTGTGGGAGGGGTTCCTGAAGGACCCACTACCATGAGAGGGACCCCGCGCTGGGGTAAGGGAAGAATGTGAGGAGTGCTCCCCCTGAGGAAAGCAGCAGAGGTGACGTGTGGGGAACTGACCCTAAACCCCCACTGCCTCTCCCCTGTGCCACTGAGGGGGAAGCAGCAGTGATGTAATCCATGCCCAGGAAGAAAGAAAGGAATGATGGAGGCGAAGGTATAAGATCTGACCGTGTTTTCTCTTTCTCCTTGTAGATTAAATTTGGGGGTTTTTCCTTCCAAAGTTGAACCTATCTGGTTTTTTGCCTGTTAACCATAACTGGGGAATGCAAAACTCCCTATCCTTCTCTCAACTGATGAGCCTTGAAGTGGATTTTCTCTTCCCTGTCCCACACTTGGGAGGGGGGTGAGTGAGCAGAGCCTTGGTTGGTACGGGCTGGGCCTAAACCATGACATTCAGGTATTCCCACTAATGTGAGATGGGAAGATGAGTTTTAAACCTGACACAAGAGGCTATGTCTAAACATAGATGTACTTACCCAGGTGTTGCTAAAGCCAGTCAGTATTCCTGGAAAAGACTTATTTCTTTGAAGGAGGACTATGCTGATCTTAAATTGGACATGTCTATATTACTTCCTGCAAAACTGCGTATCCTTTCAGAGGGGCATAAATTTCTTTTTTATGACTATGACGATGCAAAGCAATTTTAAATGCCCGGAGGAAAGAACTAGAAAAGAGGAATGAAAAGGAATTGAATGATTCATTGGACCCTGAAGAAGATTTGATGAGGAATTCTATAATTCGGGACTTTTAATTTAATTGTGTCTCTCTTTATTACTTTTTTCCATTCTTTACTTTCATGGAGCTTCACAAAAGTATAATTTTTAAGAGTTCCTTATCTTGCGTAGCATAGTAGGAAATATAACATTATTTATTCTGTTTGGACAGTACATTTGGGTTGTGAGGTTGGTGATTTATCAGTCTTCTCAGGTACTAACTATACCTGTATACCTGGAATGTCCTGATTCCTGTTTCAGTAAAATTATGCCTTTGACATAAATTTCTTACTATTTTTTAACTTTATAGCATTTTCTATAGGTAGGAGATGAGTGCTATGACCTCTCTGCTTATTTGTTCAGGTATTGGCTAGAGTCTTTCCTCACTCACATCGCTGCAAGGCACAGCAGTGCTGCTGAAATCAATGGAGCCGTTTTGGATTTACACTGACTTGTGACCATGATCTCATCACTGTCTAAGCATTCTCAAGGATACTGTTACAATTTGGATCAAACTATGAATTTCAGCATAAAATAATTAGTCTACACTGTGGAGGTCTGATGTTTTTCTTAACTCTATGATTCTGAATACCAGGCTCTCAGGTAGTACAGACAGCGCTGCCAATTCATGAGATGAGGCTCTAACTTCCTAATTACAAATCTGACTTAGTTCCTCTTCATGTCAATAGGCTTTGGTTTAGTCTTACATCATTCCTCTAATCTGCCTTTTCTGAAACCTGTTCTCTTTACTCTTGCTTCAAAAATTTGGCTATTTCTGTGTTCACCACTATTCTGGGCTGAGGGAACTGCAAACCAGATACTCAAAAAGAAGTAGCCAAAGGCTAGAAGAGAGTTTCTTAACTTTGTTCAAGTTAACAGAAAATGGATTAAGTATTTTAATTTCATGTTTATAAACTGCATAATTGAGCAGAAGTATGAATTATTCACATGTGCAGATACTATATGCATAAATTATCCCAAAGCACTCTGTCAGATCTTTCAGCAACTCAGAGGAGCAGGATGGGAAAGATCTTTCTTTCCTAAGAGAAATGCAGAGCAAGAAAAAGGTATCTAGGTGCACTTGCCCTTGGATTACCTTCTTTAAAGTGACTCTTGCTACTCTATGCTAAATTTCTACAGCTGTCTCTTTCCATTGCTTTCTCACTCCTGTAAAGTTTTCCTGAATTTTCCAAGCAGATTTTCAGAATATTTCCTGTAGCAACTTTATTATTTGATTTTTTCCACAAGTCCTATTACCCACATTTTCAGAGAACCTGTGCTGCTTGTCCTTCCTTCTCATCAGAATGATGTTATACATTTTTTCCTCCATTTTATGAGAAACATGGCCAACATTTGGTTTCAAAGAATCATCTCCTTTGAGGCCTGCACTCTACTTCCACAAAATCAAAAGGCAAATTATATAGAAAAGGAAGTTAATAATGCTTAGCAACACACACAGCTAAGGTTCCTGTAAATTCAATAATAACTTCAATTCAACTAGCAGAAAACAAGGAATAAATAGTTACAATACTTCAACAATGACCCTTTGTTTCTGACACAGTCCAACAATAAGCTTGTCTTTTGTTGACTATATTAATGTCAAACACTGAAATGTAATTCCTCCCCCCGTTACTACTTAACTGTACTTAGGTTATTCAGAAAACCACTGACTTGGCAATTTCATGCCAGATTCTATAAATGTTTCCCACAGCACGACTCAATAGAGCTGCTCCTTTCCTTAATATTAGGTACTTACATATGTATTTGCATGATAAAGAGTGTGTGAGTATACCTATACTGAGAGACATACCTTTCTACGTACAGCTATATGAATAGATATAGATATTGTTAAATAAATACTTGCATGAAAGGAACATAGGATGTAGCTATGAAGCTTATATCTTTTAACTAGTGAGTAACGTAACAAATTTTAAAATATGTAAGCAGTCGCTTACTATGTAACAACAGATGAACTACTGCTACTATATGCTTCCCAAACACCAATAAATCTGACAGAAACCTCTACTAGTGAAAAGAATAGCACTCGATTCCTGAAAGTAACCTTTCACTCAGTCAACCAAAGGGCAATTTAATAATTAGACTACTTAAAATTCACTTAAATAATTGAAAAGTTCCTCTATGATGGCAATCACCACTCTTCTCTCTAAACAGAGGTACAGAATAGAAAATACTGCAACATAAATAATCAAAGTGTATAGTTATCTAAACAGGATCATATGAAGTAGTCGTCCGAAGGATCCAGATCTTGCCTCACAATTACATCTGTATTTTCTTCATTTTCACTGAAAGTGTGCTTGATGCTACAAGGGCAATAGCTTGCTATTCACCTTAGTGGCTTAAAAACAACAGCCTTCTCACACAGCTTCTCTTCTGCCTCTACCAATCTTACAAACAGGCAGCCTATGGAAAGTCATAATCCAGAGTCCCTACTCCCTCCAGGAACAGCAGTGTCGTGCAACGTGTAGGAAGCTTGCATTTAGCATCTTGAAAACCCAGTATTCCTGAAAGAACCCAGACATCCATCCTTCAGAACTGAAGCTGGGTAAAGCTATGACATGGATGGGGGCTCTGTGTGGAGTTGGTTGATGGGCAAGTTCAACTGAAATGCTTTTCAAAGGATAGTGAATCCTTCTGAACATGCCACAGAATGAGTCTCAAATAATGGGATCTGTTGCGTATCCTGGATTTAGGCTGGTAGTTTATGTGGGAGAAGATAGAAAATTCATCCTGCATTGGCAGAGATAGGCAGATAGTCTTTGTCTTCCAGTTTTTTCTTTTTTGTTGCTTAGTTCTTTAGGCAGCCTTCCTACAGAAAACATAGGGACATGACCTAACTTGTGTTAGCTTTTTGCGTGGTCAGTCAGCCAAGATTCTTTAAAAAGCCCATTCCCTTTTCTTGATCTATAAATTTGTGTTTAAAAGGCAGACTTCCAAAATGTTCAGTGCCATGGCTTTCATCATGAAAACATCTTTGCTTTCGTCCCTTTTAAAAACTGCCCACAAATTCAGATGTCCATACTTGTATTAAAAAGATAATTTCTAGTCACATTTGAAAATTATTTCTGTCTCTTAACGTCATCCTGCAGTTCTCCACTAAAACTGGCAGGTTATGTTCTTTTTTTCAGTACAATTTTAACATGTTTCTAATGAGATGTTTTCAGTGTGAACTATAGTATGTAGATATATTTGTATCTGAGGGCACTGGTCAACCTGCTCTAACTCCTAGGACTACTAAAAATTCTAAACACATGCTCATCCTCTATTTGTATTGCTTGTCATCCCAGTCTCACTAACAGGTGTCTGTAGTGAAGTTCATGTATTCAAGTGTCATTATGTTTATTGTCCTTCTAGAAAAAAAAGCTCACTTCAGAGAAAACAATCCTCTGTAATAGTTCTATTACTTTGGTTAAAAACCAAACTGGAACAAAAGCACCCCCCATCCCCATCTTCTGAGTTATGCTCAACTTGGAATAAAAATAATAGTAATTTCACAGCTCTTCCTATTAGGGAAGTGTAGCACTTGCTCAGTTACTGTATCCATATCAGTATGTTTTTATAACCTCAAGAGAGGAGACAGAAAGAATTGGGTGAGGAGGAAGAAAAAACATAAATACTCCATCTGACCAAGGAGGTCAGAAATGTTTTTACACATTTTCAGATGCAGAGCATTTTCAAATGAAAAAATATTAGGCTCCTGTTTTTAATGCACTGAACACCAAGCTGCCTATATTGCAGACTAACTCCTACTACTTAAACATTAAACATTAATCTGAATTCTGCATAAATAGAAACGGAAGTGTTTTTTATAACATATGTCATTGCTGGAATAATCATGCTGCTGGGGAATGACTGTGTTGTGATCCTTTTACAAAATGGAAACAGCATTCATTTGCAATTATTCATTACAGTAGACCCCGCTCTCCTCCTGTACTTGTTATTTAAGATGAAACAGCTCTCTCATTTGCACTGATTTAGTAGTGAGTATTTGTCTACAGACAAATTTTCCTCTGAGTCAACTCAACTTAATTTTAAGAAGTTGCATTGCATTATACTATAAATTAATTACATCAACTGCCCACAGTTTAATGCACTTGAACACATAGTTAATGCACTGCTGCAGTTCTTAGTGAGAGATTACTCCTCATACTGTTATTCCAAATTCACACTGGTTACTGTTATTCCTCTGTCTCATTCCATTGACATCATCCCATAATGGAATGAATGTATCTTGCACTAAACGTTTAAACAATAAAAGAGAAGAAAGAGAGCAAGAGAAAGAGTGACTGTGGGAATATTAATGAGTCAGGGAACTTCAACAGGGCACCAATGAGATGAAAGCAGCATTGCTATTAAGGAATGTTTTCACTCCTGCCTGTCTATCACAAGGCCAAATCTTTAGATAAGGGGTTTTCAGCATGATACAAGATGTTATCAAATGCTGTTGTACAATATTTAGTCTTAAGGGCTGACTTAAAAGAAACAGCATCAACTATAAAACAAAACAACACAACACCACCAAAGAAAAGTGTAAGGCAAGTACAGTAAAGGGTTCAAGTTTGATACACAGTTATTATCACAGCTTTGCTTTTCCATAGAGCTGATTTTTATCCAGACTGGATATCAGTGATAAGTATACTTTATGTCTATACATGTTTGTGTGTGCGCATTTCCTCTCCAAAAGGGGAATGTGAAGTGTAGGGGGAGAGAGAGAGAGAGAGAGTATAAAATTGAATGCAGGCTGCCAAGATGGAAATGATATTTGTTTTCTATCACACCAGAGATGCACCATTCCAGCTTTTGTCCTTCAAAGCTGTGAGAGACCACGCTTTAATGCCTGCAGGTTGACCATGCATTGTTATTATACAGTCTTCATGTTCACATCATGTGTCATCTGACCAAAGGAGAGTCTACAAAGTGAAAGCCTCATGCAAAATTTATGCTTATATGGCTGTTTCAGTCAGTGGAAAAATCAATACTGCAGGCTTGATGCACAGAAATGACTGAGTGCTCTCTGACTGACACTAAAAGCACCGGGAGATTGAGGGGCTGCATTTGCTGTTCAAGGAATTGAGTGTATTAGAGCTCTTATAATAGTCTGCTCACCTTATATTAGCCTTTCCTTGGGATTATTTTTTGATAACAATTATGATTGTGGGGTTTAAGGCAATTACACTATTACAAAGAAAAAGCTGCTTTTTATGTCCTGTAAAGCTGTCATATATTTCACACCACAACTGCCTTCCAATTATTTTGCTACAATGCACTTTGGAAGCAAAATGTCCTAACTGATATATATTAGTCCTTTATGTTTTATAAATAAAAATCAAAGCTGTAAAGTAATCCTTCAAAAGAAGCTTCACAGTTTCCCAAATGTTATTTTAAAAAGAGTAAAATGCAGTGTGTGTTGTAAGTCTTAAAAAAGACATACACGGTATCTTTTTTTATATGGGAGGACAACACAAGCCAGGGATGTTTTAGCTCAAAATGCTAATACTTCCCATTTAAGCATGGGCATATCTGGTCCACAAAGACGGAGTTCAGGAAGAAAAAAAAAGAAGAAGAAAAAAGGGAAAAAAAGAAGAAAAAAATGAAAAAAGGAGAAAAAATAAAAGAAGAAAAAAGAAGAGAAAAAGAGAAGAAAAAAAAAAGAAGAAAAAATAGAAGGAAAAAAAAAAAGGTGAAGAGAGAGAAATAAAGCACCAACTAAACAAAACTTATCTCCTCAAAGGTTTTTTAGAAAATGGGTTTCAGGATGTAGTTCAATGTTAGGGTGAATGTCCTGCAAGAATTTTAAAATACTGAATGAATACATATTTGTTAGATGGCAGAAAATGGATGAAGAAAATAAATTTTTGAAAAAAGAAATTAATTCTGGTAATCTACTATAAGAAAATTATATATATTCACTCCATCAAAAAATTCCTCCAGTCAGAACGAGAATGATTTGCTCTGCATTTTTATCACTGTAAATATAGAGAAGTATTTTATTAGAGGGCATTGTAAGCTTTTCATCTATGTTTTCGACTTTTGTTCTAACTCACAGGTAATGAGAGAAATTATTAATATTGATTATTAAAAAGTATTAATAAATGCATCTCTAGCTGGTTTAGAAATTTCCAAATTCCATAGGAACTGTCATTATATTATTACAAAATATACTTCATATATACTGCCATATTCAGCTTTTTGATATCTATGCACATATTTAGCTGTGGCTCTCACTTTTAAGACATTCAGTAATGCTGGTTAATTGGAACAGGTCAAGTGGGTGGCTTTATTTCAAATTCATACCATCAGACATGTGGTTGGGTAAAAAATATGGCCCTTTCTAGTCACAAACTAAATAAAAATTGATGAAAATAAACCACACAAACTACCCTACAAAACAATGGTGTTTGTATGCTGTAGGAATAAAATTAATATGTTCCAGCTGAACTCTCACAAATTAAAAAAATACTATCCCTGAAGATCCTGGAGCAGAGCCACAGCCACCTGGAAGCAGCTCAGTACAGTATGTTTCCCAAAAAAAGTTTCACAAAGGAGCTGTGAAATGATTAACAGTGAGAATAAGCAATTTTTGTTAACAATAAACCAACACAAAACAGTCAGTTTCTAATGCTGAGTGTGAGGACTGGGAAGGAAGACTGATTTCAGGGTCACAGATGAGTGTTGCTGGATGTAATCTACACCAACTTATTTACACACTGGTGTATTCATCTTTGTTTGCCTTCATGCCTCATTAGACATGCCAAATTAAAGAACAAAGTCCATGTAGCAGAATGTTCTCATAAGTTGAAGGTGTCCCACCATCAGAGAAATGCTGAAATGAAGAACAGAGCTATTCTCAACTCTTTCCTACAGCAACTACTCTGGCTGCAGTGGATTCCTCACCACCTGACAGGATTTAGCTTCAGGAAGATGAAAAATCCAAACGTGCAAAATTTCCTCCTGAAAGAAGTCCAGATTTCTGGGTGCAAGTCAGGTGAGGAGAAGATACAGCTGGCTGCCTCTACAGTGTGGCCAATTGTTCCTTTGTCCCATATTTAAAACCATTCACTGTGCCTATGAAAGAACTAGCTATGATTTTCTCCACTCAAAACCAAAAATTCTCTCTCATAGTCATCCTCTCCCCAAAACAATACACAAACTGCCACATTAAAGCCACATAAGAAGGAATGTTTTAACAAATGAACAATGAAAAGTAACAGCAACAAAGGTGAATATTACTTGCTGATCCCTGATACTCAATATTATACAAGACACACAGATATGGGTCCTGGTAGACAAGAAGATGACCATGAGCCAGCAATGTGCCCTTGTGGCCAAGAAGGCCAATGGCATCCTGGGGTGCATTAGAAAGGGTGTGGTCAGTAGGTCAAGAGAGGTTCTCCTCCCCCTCTATTCTGCATTGGTGAGGCCGCACCTGGAGTATTGTGTCCAGTTCTGGGCCCCTCAGTTCAAGAAGGACAGGGAAGTGCTTGAAAGAGTCCAGCGCAGAGCTACTAAGATGATTAAGGGAGTGGAACATCTCCCTTATGAGGAAAGGCTGAGGGAGCTGGGTCTCTTTAGTTTGGAGAAAAGGAGACTGAGGGGTGACCTCATCAATGTTTTCAAATATGTAAGGGGTGAGTGTCAGGGAGATGGAGTTAGGCTTTTCTCAGTGGTGGCCAGTGATAGGACAAGGGGTAATGGGTGTAAATTGGAGCATAGGAGGTTCAAGTTGAATATTCGAAAAAATTTTTTTACTGTAAGGGTGACAGAGCCCTGGAACAGGCTGCCCAGGGGGGTTGTGGAGTCTCCTTCACTGGAGACATTCAAAACCCGCCTGGACACGTTCCTGTGTGATGTACTCTAGGTGGCCCTGCTCTGGCAGGGGGGGTTGGACTAGATGATCTTTCGAGGTCCCTTCCAACCCCTATGATTCTATGATTCTATGATTCTATGATTCTATGATATACTTCAAGGATCTTACAGCTTAGTGAGAAAGTATCTTCTTGCCCATAGACCTGGAAGAACTACATTGAAGTACTCACAAGACTGTTCCAATACCCCCACATTTATAAGACTCCTAGCAAACTTAGGCCAGGTAGATGGTAAAAAGAGAACTTTATGCACAGCAACTTTATTTTCTTCTCTTGTGTGCAGCCCTCCTGCAGTGTATCTGATCACAACTGGAACTGGGAGATGCCCCAGACAAGACTAATTATGTTAACATGCATTTGTGAAGTTTTGAGCATGTGAGGTCTTTGATCAGTGTCTCCAAGTGCTGCAATTAAACCCTAACAATACCAGCACTACTGTAACAGCTAAACTTCACCTAACATGAAAGGTACTAGAAAAATACAACAGAAAAAAGAAAGCCTTTAAACAGGGAAATGGTAAAACTATAGCAGGAAGAAAAGACTGGAGGAAAACTGGACATTGCAAACGAGGTGTACTTCAGGCTGTTGCATTAAAATCCTGACAACCTTTTTTGAAAATATGTAAAGTATGCATATACACCCAGTGAAAGTGTAAGCTGAGGTTTTTCTGCATCCTTGCCACTGAATAGTCGTTGCTGTTATGTCCCTGGAATGGGTATGAGAAAGTAGATGCCTTGGGAATGAAGGCAAGAAAAGTGTGTCTATGCACACGTGACAGGTAGCTCAGCAGAAGATGCTGTATACTTTTTACAGAGGTGTTTTTAGGCTACTTCAACAAATTGACCAAAAGAAGACAGGAAATGTGAGCAAAGTTACAGGAAATTATTCAAACCTTAATGACACAGACCACAGACATTGCCAACTGATTTACAGCAGCTCAAGGTTTCCCAGGAGATTGGACTGAAAAGTCTAGATCCTAGTGGCTGAGCTTGAAAAGGACATGGAGCTTTAACATAGTTTATTGGGAAAGAAAGAGGGGAAAAGATCAAAATAAGAAAGAAGATGCAAGAAAAAATTTTTAATGGTAGATACCAACTATTAGATCTATTTGGAAACATTCAATGCCAAGTTTTGGGTAAGGCTTAGGTATGCAAGGGAAGAAATAGGGAAGTCAAAGTCAGGTTAAATGACTAATGGAGGGGCTGTTGTCACTACTGACAGACAGCCATGAAAGTTGAGGCATCTCTAGGAAAACAAACTGTCAGAGAGACAAATCAAGACAGGTTTAGGTAAGTCAGAAGCAGATGGATGCACCAATAAGCCACCACTGTGAAGTCTAGGTGAGGATAATGTGGAAGAATGACAAAACCAACATAGCTTTCAATTAAATCCAATAAAATATTTAATTTAACAATTAAGGAACATATAATTTTATCTGTGTAAGAACAACAGTTTCACTACCTCAAAGCAGCATAACTTCCATGTTGACTTTTTTCCCTTTAAAATGTAGTATTATAATTGTTTAAAACATCAGGTTCAAAGGAAATTCAATGACGAACCCTCTTTCACATACCTGACTAGTCACCCACCTGTTTGGAACTGTACAGAATATATATGTACTAGTAGTGACATAACCTGTTCAGCTGTTTCTCATTGAATTTCCCTCCTGAATTCATAGCTGGATGCACACTGAACTAACAGTATTTTTATGTCAGATACATAATCTACAGAGGTGTAATTTTGTTGATCTAATGGGCTGAACAAGAACAAGGTCATAGAATCACAGGATCATCAAGGCTGAAAAAGACCTTCAAGATCATCAAGCCCAGCCATCAGTCCTACACTACTGTGACCACTAAACCATCTCCTGAAGCATCATATCTACCCATTTTTTAACACTTCCAGGGATGGCGGCTCCATCACCTCCCTGAGCAGCCCATTTCAATGCATCACCACTCTTTCAGTGAAAAAAACTTTCCCTAGTATCCAATCTGAACCTCCCTTGGAGCAACTTGAACCCATTTTTTTTAAGTTGAAACAAGGTTGTATTGTTAGATGGCTACACACTTAAATGTGCAGATAATTAGTTGACTCAATATTTTAAAGTCAACAGATGTGGAAAATCATTACCCACTTCACTTCCACTTTTCTTGTAGTTGGGAAGTGAAAGAGATGAGCTGTTTTGACACTCCTGAAAAAAATTTGCATTTGAAAATCAATCAATTTCAACAAGTTTGAAAGTGGTTGCTCCCAAAGATAGGTTACGTGTAAGAAGTTGGAAGCAAAAAATCTAAAGCTATTAATTTATATTCAACAGTTGAGGCCTGTTGTAATTTAATACTGAGCATTTCTTCAGAGGTAGAATTTTATGTACTAATTATCAGAGAGAAAATCAAAGTGATTACATTACATTCTTTGCCCTTTCCAACTCTTTTTGGAATATACAGTGAGTATATTGTACAGTATATCAATCTGAGCTGATCCCTAGAATTTGTGCTTTGTTGGCAGTTGGGTGTCACTGCTCTGCTGCTACTCCTTTGAGAAACATCCCGAGTGGAAGCCTCTCCTGTTCCAGCACATCCTAACCCAAATTAGCTAAAGAGCAGAATATTATGCTTCTCTCATTCTGCAGTTTTCTTCCAATCACAGCATCATCCTTTTCCTTGTGCTTTTCCTTTCTTCAGCCCTGCATCTAAGTCTTCTCTCCCTTCTACTCTATTGTCAATGTCTCATACTGACACAAATGCTTCTTCACTACCTTTTTACCTTTATACTCTGCTTTCTTCACTCTTGCCTCTGTTGTCTTCCAAGGGGAAACTGACAAAACACAATCCAATTACAACTTTCTCCAACTACCAGTTTCTTAGTGGTTGCACCACTAGTTCCACTAACTAGGTCTTCTCACTGGAGATATACTCATTGCCTTTTGCTAAACACCTTTAATCCCTGCTGGCCTTTCCTTTCCAAAATACTAATTTGCTTTAGTTAAAAATAATTATAAATATAAAAAATAGTCTTATCCTTATCTCTGACTTCATCTGACACTACAGCTACTGCTACAGCTGTCTTCTTAAGTTAATTAATAATTAAACTTATAATCACAATCTGAAGATATTTACCAATTTTACCATATACCTTTACAACCTGTCTCCCATCACTTGGGCTCAGCTAAACCTGAAGCACTTCACATCCCACATTTCTGATTGCTTCACTGGTGTGCCTTACAGGAGATCCTTCTAATCCCTTATTCCATCTTCTTGTAACAATTTCTTCATATCCTGTTTCTGGTCTTCCTAATACTTTATCCAAGTGATCTCAAACACACAAATTCAATTCTGTCTATATTCTGACAGCAAAAGAAAAAAAAAAAATCTGTTAACCTCAAAATCATACAGATTCTTTACACATAGCCTATTTTAAGATTTTCCCTATCCACTTGCACTACCAAAACTCTTGTCCAAGCTCACATGACAACATCCTTTTTTTGCTCACAAGAAAATAAATTTGTCTCTTTTTGCACATGTAGAGTGCTGCTGGTTCTCCAAGGTTACTACTTCAGATGTCTCTTCACATCAATTAGTTAGCTTATCCTTTTCTTTTCATGCTAAATAATAGCTGCTTGTTTTCATTTTCAAGGATCTGTATTGCCTACCTCTGCTCTTCCTTTCCCCCCATTCTCTCTCTTTTACTCTTCAAGGACATAGCGTGTATGTCAAAACTATACTGACCACTATTGCTTTAATGTGTCTTTGTATTCACTATCTGACCATATTAACCTGTGGTATCCTGTCTTACATGCAGCTTTGGAAGCCCTTATAGTTCTGCTTTTTTTAAGTGCACATGATGGGATCCCAGATTGTTTCTTATAGGCAACACTATAAAAAAACAAAAAACAAAAAACCAAAAACATAAACAAGCAACTAAACAAAAATATTTTTATTTTTTTTTTTCTGAGATACCTCTGTCTAGGTAGTCTACCTGGAACAAGTTTAACTTGAGGGCAAGTTCTGCCCCAGTGCTCTGTGGAAATAATAATAAAGGGGCATTGCAGACATCTGAGTACTTAAAGCTACTCCAGTATTCAAAGAGTCTTGTACCTTAGATGAAAACCAAAAATTTTGAGAAAAAATGTCATCAAGTGTTTTGAGCCATATCAAGTTAGGACTATAAAGTCCATGTTTCTCTCCCTCTGCCCCTTGAGCTTTCCAGGAAAGCACAAGGGAGCAAAAGTCCCTCTATCTGTATGTGGTTACCCCCATAATACGTCTATTCAGACTGAATCCTATTGCTTCCTTTTTGCCAAGAAGCTTTTCCATAAGAGTATAACAGAGCCCTTCCTGTTGTACTTCTTGTTCAGAACTCTTTTCTGAACTTGAAGTACTGCAAATCTAGGGCATCAACACAAAACACTTTTCTCCAGAAACATAAATCAAGAAAACAGCCACTAAAATCAAGGAATATATATCAGGGAACGAGAGGTCTAAGTCTTCTTTAAATAAGGTTTCTTTTTCTAAAAGAAACAGCTTTTAGACCCTAGAGTTCTTTCCAGAGATACGTGCTTTCTGGTGGTAATTTTACATTCACTCCATAGGAAAAGTTTTGGAGGCAGACCTTAGGTTCTCTTTTGCTCCCTCAGGCCTTCTCAGCATCTGAATGCCCTCAGCTCTAAAATGGATGTAACATTACTTAATAGATATACTGTGAAATCTTAATTAATGCTGTAAAGCATATGTAGATGGCAAGATGATACAAAGCATGAGCATGTAAATCATTATTTCTACACAATAAAACCGTAGTTGCATTTTTTAAAAAGGTAGCTATGTGCAGGTTTTCTTCAAAGGCTATCTTTAGATCTACAGACCTACCACAATAGAATCCACTGTTCTACTAACCAGCCTTGGATATCTTTTAGAAGAACAAATGAGAACATCATTGACTAAAGTATCTTGACAATCTTTCCCCCACATAGGAGTTTATTCCTGTCTTCTGTACTCATATCAAATACCCTGTCTTTTATCAGCAGCTTGAAAAAAACAAAGTGAATGAGTATGTTTTGCCACTTTTACAGCATATGACAGAAGCTAGTATGGCAAGGAAGGTGAGGCTTGTTCAATGTGAGAAGAAATTATTTCCAGTCTAGGGTGACCCCTCACTGTGCTTAGCCCCTGTCTGTTTTATAGTGGAAAAGACCCATTACATTCTAACTGTAGTAAAGCAGGACATATGTCCTACACTCTAGTTGGTTATTGCAATCCAAATGCATGCCCTGAATTGTTTTATTAATCATTTTATATCACATAGTTTTCTGAAAATTAAATGAAGTAAATACGTATCCTCCTGTAGTGACTTGAAATACTTAGTCATGAGAAAAAACAATTGACATATTTTAATTGTGAAACTATTTTTCTTTCAAAAGTTCTTGTATAAAAAGGATTCCACTTCCAAATCCTATAATTAAAACATCGGAGAAGTATATCCAATACAAAATGATCCATTTATCCAGTAATTTTTTTCAGAGCACAGGTAGTATTTTCCTCAATCCCTTCAGTGGCAGGGAAAAATGCTGAAAGGAATAGGAAAATACACCTGAGTAACACATGGCTCAGAGGCTGGTGCCATTGGTGGAATTTTGGACCTTTTGATCATAGGGAGATTTCCATGGCACCAGGCCTGTTGGCAACAGGTGGAGTTCAGCTGTCTCAAAGGGGGAAATGGATTCTAGCTCATGAGTTGGCAGGGCTCATCAAGAGGGATTTAACCTAGGTTTGAGGGGGGAAGGGAATAAAAACAGACTCACCAGAGGTGCTATGGCAATGCTGGGGGTGAAATGGAAAGCCCAGTTCAAGTGCATCCACATGAATGCACGCAGCAGGGGCAACAAAGAGGAGGAGCTGGAAGCCACTGTGCAGCAGGACAGAGAGGCAGTGGGATGGCTCTCTATGTGAGGAATTTTTTTGACTGCATAGAGATCAACGACTGTGATGATAAGACTTAATGTTTATGGTTAAGCATGAAGGGGAAGGCCAACAAGGCAGATATCCTTTTGAGAGGATGTTACAGGTCACCCAACCAGGATGGAATCCACCTTAGAGTATGAGTAAGCTGGCAGAGGAGCTTCCCAAGCCACTCTCTGCCATTTATAAGCTGCTCAGGTTTACAGGGGAGAACCCAGATGACTGCAGGGTTGCAAATATGATGCCCATCTTCAAAAGGGCATGAAGATGGGGAACTAGAGGCCTGTAATCCTGGTCTTGATGCCAGGGAATATTATAGGGCAGTTCATCTTGAGTGCACTCATATAGCATGTGCAGGACAATGAGGGGATCAGGCCCAGCCAGCATGGATCCATGAGAGGCAAGTCCTGCTGGAACTACTTGACCTCCTCATACAAACAGATGACCCATGCAGGGGATGAGGGGAAGCCTGTGGATGTTGTCTTCCTGGACTTTTGTAAAAACTTTGACACTGTCTCCCGCAGTATTCTCCTAGAGAAGCTGGCAGCTCATGGCTTACATAGGTGTATTGTTTGCTGTGTAAAAACAGGCCGGGAGGCCAAGAGCAGAGAGCTGTGGTGAATGGAATTAAAACCAGTCATACGCAGTGCTCCCCAGGGCTCAGTTCTGGGACCAGTCTTTATCAGTGATCTGGAAGAGATGATCAAGTGCACTCTCAGTAAGTTTGCAGACAATGGTAAGTTGGGAGGTAGTGCAGATCTGCCTGAGGGTAGGGAGGCTCTACAGTGGGATCTGAAAGGCTGGACTAATGGGTAGAGGTCAATTATATGAGGTTCAACAAGGGCAAGTGCCAGGTCCTGCACCTGGTTCACAACAATCCCATACACGGGTTTGAGGAAAAGTGTCTGGAAAGCTACCCAGCAGCAAAGAACCTGGAGGTGTTGGTTGACAGCCAGCTCAACATGAGCCAGCAGTGTTCCCAGGTGGCCAAGAAGGCCAACAGCATCCTCTTTTGTATCAGGAATAGCGTGGCCAGCAGGAGAAGGGAAGTGATCATGCCCCTGTACTCAGCACTGGTGAGGCTGCACCTTGAGTGCTGTCTTCAGTTTTGGGCCCCTCACTACAAGAAGGACATGGAGTTGCTGGACAGTGTCCAGAGAAGGACAATGAAGCTGGTGAAGAGTCTGAAGTACAAGTCTTAAAAGGAGCAACTGAGGGAATTATGATTGTTTATTCAGTAGAAGAGGAGGCTGAGGGGAGACTTTATTAGTCTCTACCCTTGAAAAGAAGTCATGGTGAGGTGGGGTTGGTCTCTTCTCTCATGTAACCAGTGCTACGATGAGAGGAAATGTCCAAAAGATGCACTAGGGAAGGTTTATGCTGGATATTAGGAAAAATTGCTTTACCCCAAGAGTGATCAGGCACTGGAAGAGGCTGCCCAGGGAAGCACTTGAGTCACCATCTGTGGAGGTGTTAAAAAAAACATGTAGACATGGTATTTCAGGATATGGTTTAGTTGGCACAGTGTTGTTGGGCTGACAGTTGGATTTGATTATCTTAAAGGTTGTTTCCAACCCTAATGGATCTATAATTCTGTGATTCTATAAATACCAGGTAACGTAATAGACATAACCTCCTGCTTGTAGGGATAAGTTTAAATTACTCAAACCTAAAAAGAAGTCCTTGGTTTCAGCAATTATATTGAAGCTCAACAGGTCTTCCAGCTTTATACCAGAAACTTCTGAGTATCTGGCCCTGCGGTCTCCTAGCAACTGTAAATTAACCTACATTTAATATTCTACAGGGGAATTTGAAAGTCTCCAACCTGACTTGAATGTCAAATTCTTAATCACCAAGTTTTAAAATAAACTTTGCAACTTCTTTCTTTAATAAGCCAATCACAGCTATTAGTTTACAATTTAGGGCTGATAGGTCATACTGAAATGGTGACCTCTTTTTTCCTCTGAAAAGATACAGATGTGAATACAAATCTCCTTGACATGAAGTTTCAGACTAGAGGTATCATTTTGCACAGACCCAGTTTTACTTGCTTCCTTTCTCTTCCATTGTTTACAATATTTGGTGATTACATGAGGAGGTTACTTAGCTTCAGATCTTTCCTTTTTCTTCATTTGCATGAATTTTGACTGCAATTCAACAGTAGTTTTCATATTAAGATCACTTACATATCAACATTCTGTATTTCATAGGCAAAGTATCATCTGTTCTGGTGGGGACTGGTGGAAAAACTGAAGGAGACTTGTTTTGAAGATTCTGTTCTACCACATTACCTGGCATCTTTTCTAAAACTAATGTTTTCAAAAAGTAAAAAAAAAACCTTGTACGCAGGTTCCTTCCCTCTCCCTGATGAGACCCCTCTCTCTTCTTTTTTCTCCCAGACATATCTGTATCAGCTCTGATAACCCAGTCAAATTACAGCTCAGGTAATTAAATACAGTTTAACAAACCCTTCTTCAATTCTAGTACAAACCTAGAATGCAGTACCACTGTGATCTATTAAATGCTGCTATTCCTGCCTAGAAATGGATATATATGAAAGGTAGCTGGAGTCTTTTATGTGCAGTTTTTAAAGGATGCAGGATGAAAGGTGCTATATAAATATAAGATACACTTTTTCATAGTCCAATATCTTATTGAAAGGTTGTAATTAGTGTAAGCACTGCTTAACATAAATCAGAGCTTTGCATTCAGTGTTTCAAATGTGACATCTTGTCAAGATGCAGATTATTTTATGTTGGACATAAAAAGCAGCCTCTAGTAAAATATTGTAATGATGGTCTGAAGAAGCTCTGAAATCAATAGATGATAAGCTACTGAAATTAGAGGGGCCTGACCTGCTCTGTGAGGAACAGACAGTACATCAGGTAGACCTGGGTTTATTTGAATTTAAATTTCTTGGGATTGTTTACTTTCTGGTGAAGTCTAAATTCCTTAATTGTGAAAGGATTTTGTTGGCATTGTTGTTCTGGTTGCTTTTGGAATCTAATTTTGTTTTATATAAGATATGGTGAATGTTTAAACCAGAGAGAAATGATGCTAGGAGTGCAGAATGTTTTTAGCACTGCTGGATATTTCAGGCCTGTGATTTATTTGCAATATAATTCAATTATTAAAAATAGACAGCATTTTTATATCTTTCAATTCTGCTGTACACCAAATCAAAAAAGCCAGATATTTCCTATTAGTGTTTGATAGCATGTGTTACTGAGGCTATAAAAAAACCCCCAAAGGGTTCTTACAGTTTTAGCATAAACTATGATTAATTTTTATTAGGATGATACATTTATATATTATAAACAGACTGCTTGTAGTTTTTTTTTCCCTCTGCAAGTTTAGTAGTTTCCCTCGGTGCAGAATGCAGAATTGTGTATGAGATATTTGAGTGTCTAAAACGATGTATGATAAATGAAGTAGCATGCTACTTATACGCTTATCATGTTCCCTGACTAGCAACAGGTTCAGCAAAGGGCACAGCCAGTAAATGAAATTTTCCACCAGGACAATATATCATCACAAGAAATGTATGCGTTGGAAACTTACAAGCTTGCTCGAGATGCGGACAAGGTGTGAAATGGTAAAAAATGAAAAGCAGAAACAGCATATAGTAAATTTCAAATTCAGCTGTATTTCCATATTGGCCGAGCCTGGTGCTTTAACTGTTTGAAGTCATGTTGCTTAGAAAATAATAAACACATTCACACCAAACTTAGCTGTTTTAATGCTAAGATAAATTTCCTTCGTTACATGTCCTAGAACTTCTTTTGAGAAAAGAAACTGCAAACATCCGGTAAGAATATTTTGTTAAATCCCCCTCAAAGTCAAAATACCAAGAAACATCTTTCAATGCATATCTCTTCCCCAGAGTTACAGGTTGAAAATATGCTCCAGGAAACATTTGTCATAACTTGCAACACTCTGTGGATTGCACTAATTAAAAATAGTAATAAAAAGTCAGAAAAAATGGGAATGGTATCTGTATATTTCCCAGTGGAATATAGCTTGTTTACAAAAACATTTCATAATAAAAATTTCTGGCATATAACCATGGAATCCTAGCATACTATAAATGCTCCTGTTTTCTGGCAAAGGGTTACACCAAATACCAAGGAGAAACTTCTTGGCATTCTGGTGGTAGGCAGAACGGCAGCTAAAAATACATTGAGAATGTCTTTTTTTATGGTTACCACCTGTACAGCCTTACTGAAGAGAGATAAGCATTGGAACAAAGAGTCAATTTCTCAAATTTTTTCTGAAATAAGCTTCTTGAAATTTAACTGCTGCACTTCAAGAAATCTAGCATGATGACATTGGCTTGTGTATTATGGTAGTAGCTGTATTTAGATGCTTAAACAGTTTTATAAACTGAGTAGTAAATCCTGCTCTTTTCTTACATCCTTACTGGATAAAATACATCTCTGGAGAGATTTGGCTGATTTAGTTTTACTTTGCACAGTAAAACTAACAGAACATACTTTGGACATAATGTATTTCTATTGCTTTTTTTTTTTTTTTAACCAGAAAAGTCTCCCTTCTCTTATCTTTTTCCATCTTGTTTCCAACTAGCAAAGCTCCTCTCATATCCCACTCAAAATTGGAGTAAAGTACATTTATAGTCACACTCTAGTATTTATTTAACAAATATGCTATACCATGTCAACATATGTTGTGATTGACATCTTGTTTCCATTGGTTGTATTAATGCCACCCTGTATCAAAGATGTTTGTGACAGAGTCATAGAGTCATGTGCAAAAAAGAAATTCCTTTAATGACCCAGAAGTAGCCCCTCTTCTGGATTTGTGCTTGTCCCATTCACTCTCTAAACTCTTTGGCCTTGTCCTGATGACAGTGCTGTTGCAATTTAGTCAAGCATTTGGACTGGAGAGGAAGAAAGACTCTGATGCACCATGCCTCGGAGAGAATCTGTCTCACATTCTCACACTGGCTCTCCCAAGTGCTACATTTTTGATCCCACATGTTTAGGCTTTCTGTTTTTTCCCCTACAATGGTAAAATTTTGATCTAAGAGAAAAAAAAAAAAATTCGGCTATTCCATCCAGTGAGGCCAGGACTTCTTTTCATGCTTTTGTTTAATTCCAGGCTTTCCTGATTTATGCTCTTTGGCTTTATGCTTAACATTTTTGTGCCTCCCTGTCTTTTTGGATGTACTGTTTCTCTATTGATCTAAATTCCACATTTAATTTTCATTTTGTCATTTTCTTTAGCATTTTATCCTTATAATACAAATTTAGAATGAAACTTTTTCTTCTTAGACTGCTGTCTTTTGAAGCATGGTGAACTAAAGTCTAAAAACAAACAAACAGAAACAGGAAATGAAAGGTCTTTACAATTTCAACACAGAATTCAATAAAGTCCAACCTCTTTCTAGAACATGGGGCTAGACCCTGTGTAATCATAGTCTTCTGGAAATTTACCTCTGAATTCCTAGTTTCAGCAGCAGCAGTTTAAGAACTAACTCTCCAGCATGAAATTAATTAATTTTGCAGCTCAAAGCAAAATGAGACCACTCACTGCAAGCCTCCAATTTGTGTCCTTTGCTTCTTCATACAAATCTCATGATCTCTGCTTTGTCTGGAACTAAAGAACAAATCTGCTTGGGTTGATGTTGAAAGGAGAGTTTATGCACTGTCTGGTTAACTTTGGCACTGAGCAATGTCTGTTGTCTTCCAGGGGCAAGATCACTCTCAGCACTGATGTGAAGAGACCATTTTCAGAGTGTCATTATCTCCTGTGCCAGCAATTTGTGCCACTGTCTTAGTTCAAACACTCAGGCACCGTTTGCTAGTTCTAAAGGCCAAACTCCCTTATTCGTTCACTAAGTAGTTTCTTTACTACTATTTCTCTATTCTTTCATTGCTGCATATCCTTGCCTCTTAGACAACTGTCATATTTTTAATGTAATTTGTTTCATCCTTCCATGTTGGATGGGTTACACTTCCATGGATACTATCGTCCACTCTGTTTCTGTTCTTTCCCCCAGTGTTTTCTGTCACTCAGTTTTGTTCCTTACTTTGTCACTCACTTGTTCCATAGCATTGTAGTATTCTTTTGTTTAACTTATCAAATGAGCATTAGCATCTTAGAAACCATCTGGATAAATACAAGAACATGTAGACCTAGTTTATTTTCTTCTGGTTTTACAGAGGATAAGCAGACCTGCAGTTCTCTCTGATATGATCTTTTGAGTTGCCACCCAGCTCATGAGTGTGCATGAAGATAAAGACAATTGAGCACCATCACTACTCCTACAGTATAATGCAAAATGAACTACTGAAACTTCTTACAATTTTTAATGTCTTGGTAGAGATAAAATCTATGGAAGGACTGTAAGAACTAATGATTTTAATTGGCAAAGGAGTATGTTTCTTTAATTGTTTTGCATAATTTTGCTCTGTTACTTCAATACCTTTCTAACAGCTTGTCCCTTTTGAGATAAATAATATATTTAGCATTATAAAGCATCTTATTCCATATATTATCATTTTGGGAATCATAGGATATTAATGAAAGGATACAGCAACAGTTTAACATTTACTACATTGTGTTTCAAAAGTATAGGGACATTTTCCTCTCAGTCTACATGACACAGGTCTCTAGAGAAGTCATTTAGAACCCATAGGGCTACTGAAATTTACTCTTTCTTCCTTAAAAACTTCAGCATTCTTATCTTACTTTGGCACTAAGTATACTTGCCTTCACGGGCACAATTCAAAAACAAAGCAAAGAAAAAATACTTCTAGCTTTTGAGAAATAAGCTTTATATTATAAGAAATATAAAGGAAGTTTACAAAATAAACTCTCTATTACAGACTGTAGAAAACAAACATTCTTCTCATAACAGATCCATGTTTACTCTCACTTCAAAGTGCTGTACAGATACTAGGATCTTTTTAGCAAAATTTAAGTACTGATTTTTCCAATTATTTGAGACCTTTGTAGTTTTTTTCTGTAATCATTTATCCTTTTCTACCTAACTAAAGATGTCCAGGATCTTTCTCAATTAGCAGCTTTACAGCTTAGACCAAGACATTGGCCCTAAGAAGCACTCTTGTCTATTTGGAGGGCCATGGGAAGTCATCAGATGCAGCAAATGCATTAAAGAGAAAACATATGTTCATGATCTTCTTTAAATCCCTGAGAAGACTATGAGGAATCACCAGCAAACCTGGATGTATGATATTACAGTGTTGGCTTATTGTTTGTTGTTGATTTTAGTGACATAAGATTATTCCTAACATTCACTCTTAGAAGACAACTATATTATATTGGCAGATTCTATGATTCTATATAACATGTATGTATGGATATTAGAGGATTCATATATGTTGGAGGGTGGGAGGGATGAAAGAAAGACAGAGAACAGAATAGTCAGAGGACTCAGACTCAAACTCCTATGTAAAAAAAACTTCCTAGTCTTTGAAAGCCTACAAAAAAAATGTCAATAAGATTTGGTAGCATTTTAGACTAACTCCAGTAGAAACTGAGTCCACTTTAACTAGGGTCAGGAGGAAAGACAATAGAAAAAATTTGCTTTTGTGGTTCATTGAAAGCTCAGCCTCAGAAGTAAGACCTGCTGATTTCAAGTGCTGTGAGTCTGAGGTTACATTAACTCGATATTAACTTTACAAACTGGGAACTGTATGATGAAACAGATCTCTTCATTAGAAAATCCTCAACTACTTTGCGGTCTGTGGAGACGTTATCTGATCATTCAGTGATGTACTTGTGGTTTGTAAAAATGGGGACCCTAAAGATCATCAGAGACAAAGTCTCTTCCCTGGGGCCTTTTTACTATGCTGACACTTACTGAAAATCTACCAGCAATACACTCTCCAGAGCAGCAATCATTAACTCACTCAAAGTCACAGGCACAAGGTTCTGGGGTTAGCAACTATTAATTAGTGTAATTATTCCCAGGATGACAATTACCAGCTGGAGGATCCACTTAACATCTATTTTCAAATCTTGTCTTTCTGCAATGCTAATGTTTCTAATAGGTTCATTTACCACCATTTACTGATTACTTTCACCATGGTATATTGTTTCAGATGGACAGGATGGAAAGCCAATACCTAATATTGACCTTTACAGTATCCTGTGATTAGAAAGGCTGCTCCTACAATCATTAACCACATCATTCTATTGAAAAACATATATACTGTTGTGATAGAGTTATGATATTTCTCCTCTTTCAAATATGCTGACAAAATTAGTTTCCAGGAGAAATAACATGGTGTGTTTCCAACTACATTCTTCAACTACATTCTTCAATTCTACTCATTCAAACTAACACATTGCATAAATTAGTTGCATAATTTGATCTTTAAGACTACTTCAGCTAAAGGCGATATGCACCTTGTATAACTTAAAACTGATTCTGCAGTCTTCATAAAGAAAAGAAATAACAAGGAGAAGAAGTGCAAGCCTACAGTCTGTGTTTGCCTGGCAGTACCCTAAATCCCTCATGGTGCTGAGCCATGTTGAGACACTGTGCAGTTCAAAAAACTAGAATGCTTAGCATGCATTTAGTTAGAGTTGTATATTTCCTAAAGCAACATAGAATGAGAAATTGTATAAATTTAGTTTTACCTGCTTAGGGTGTGCCACACACCTCTTACGTCAACAGGAAGGTAAGATGCCCACACCAAACAAGACTTTGATAGGACATAATCCATTTAATAATAGAAGGAAGCAAGACTTTGATAGGAAGCTTTTTCTAGATTTTGAAAATTAGAGGCATTTTAAATCCATGGTGGGAAAACTGATTTCACCATGCTTTTATACATCCTACTGATTCCAAAGAATATAACCTTCTCCCAAGTCAGAGCCTTAAATTTCAAAGTGCATAAATCATGATAAATCAGAAGCTGTCATACATGGAGACAACAGGAGGAATAAGATTATCTGTTAGAAGGTAATGCAAGTTCCTCTTTCCAGTACCAGTAAAGTCTGGATGAGTGAAATAGGAAGAAGATTTTCTACTCCAAAAGCAGAAGAATGCAAGGAGTATAGCATTGTGTTAATCTTTCTCTTCATTCTCCAAGAACCTGATAGCAGGAGCAATTGGGAATGTTGTATACTGAATATCAGAGTTCAAAAGGGACAGAAGAAGGGAAGTATGGCAGTATGTTTTCTGGAGGAGCTTTAATTATTAATCTCACAATGCTGATAAGTCACGAATCTAAAGAAAACATATTTTAGCAAACTGTTTCAGAGTGGTAACATGCTATATTAGAATGTATTTTACAGGGTCTCCTGGACAATGCCTCAACTACGTAGGAGTAAGTGGAAGCAGCAGTGCTGCTTTTAAATGTGCTGCTAGATTGTATTTGTGAGCATTTGATGTTCTTCTTTAATAATCTCAAGTAAAAGGCTGAATGAATTCAACAACAGTAGCTGAAAAAAGTGCAATGAGTCATATTATAGGAAAATGGAGAAAAGGATACAGGATTCTCCACTGAACACAATCCTATATTGTAGGCAATCTGTGATAACACCCTTTTCATTTCAGTTCAGTCCCATAAAATTACCACTAACATTACAACTCATGCAGAACACAGATAAATGTAAAAATGTCACAGAATTCTTCCAGATGGGACTTTTAGTTCCACTAGATCACCATCTACTTTTTTACTTGTCTAATATTTCATTACAACCTTCCATAAGTTAATTTTCTTTCCACTGACCATGTAAATCACAAATCAATTTTCATTTAAAATGCCTGACTACAGATTGCTCCTGAAAGCTCAAAGCATATGCTTCAGTGAGCGCTCCAACATTCTTAATGCACATTAGAAAAATGTTGTGGTTTTTAAAAAATCTTTTTAAAGGAATTAATTTTACATTAAAGTCTGGCATGAGACCCAAGTAGTGGTACTCCTCCCTTCCCTGTCCTCCCCCCACCTCCAAAAAGCAGGTACATTTTTAAAATGTAACTGTATGTAGAGATAAAAGTCTTTCATGACAATGACATTTGTTCCTAAACCAAAACTTCAGTCAAGAAAATAAACTGCTTTAGATTTGCAGAAAGCACACATGATTACTTAATCCCAAACCCCTACTGCAATCATGTACTTCTCTAGGGGGAAGAAGACAGAAAAGAAAGAAAAAGAGGAAAACCATTCACAGTTCAGTCATTTGCTCTGCTTTATTTGAACCATTCTTTTTCTTATATTCTAACACAGCCTTTGTTTGGGATAAAATATATGACTGAATATTGCCATTATTACTTATGGAAGCAGCCACCCTAAAACCAATAGGATATGCCTGTGAGACAAGCCAGATTCAGCCTTTAAAGCAATATATAAGAAATGCTTTACAGGAGTGCCCAGAAAAGATCGTGGAACAGTATTCTCTGAAATGTTATTTTCTTGTGCTAATTTAAGCACAGTAATCTCAATCTACAAATTTGTAAGCATCCATTTGGCTGACTGGATTTGGAAATCCTGGTTTCTATGACTAGTTTTAATGCTGTTCTGCTAAGAAACACAGGGCAGTCACTTTGCTAGCTTGTGCTTCTACATTAGTAAGCGATGAATCATTAAGGTGATGCTTTTTCTTATTAAACAGGAACACTTGAATGCACCAGCTGACATATGCAGGAGCATTTGCTGGATCAGAAAGAGGCAGGAGTGATCATATGGTCATTTTACTTCATTTTCAGGTAGACTAACTTTCTTTGCACCAGGAATGCCTTTGCTGTTTAACCTCAAATTGTTTTCACAAGCTGTTACTACCAAAGAACCTCAGCACCAAAGCACAGGACAAAAACTGAAACAGAGCAACCAGTTGTGGTGGGAGAATGAAGGGTCATAGCTTCTCTTGGAACACAAAAGAATTTTAATCCTTTCTAACAGCATGATCCCAGATCACTGAAGACTAATGAATTATTAAGTGCAGGAGAAGAGAGAAGCATGGGTCCTCAAAGCCTCTTTTCTGAGCCGAACCAATGCACAATCCTTCCCTTCACTCTCTTTTCCTCTGCTTACCTGGCACATCCATATTTACCAAATCTCCCTCCACCTTTTGAACTGTCCTTCCTTCTCTGAAGTTCACTTCCATGCTGTTTTGCACCACTCTATCACCGCTCTTAGCAAGACAGTACAGTTTTGAATCCCAACTTCTTGAAGCACTCTGACATTGGGATTCTAGCTTGGGGGTGATGGAGAAGGTGTCAGTTTAAATAAGGCTGAGTGCTCATGACAATTGAAAGTAGCTCTGCGTTAAGTGGGGCTCTTTCTCATAATGCAATGTGTCAGTGCTGACCACTGAAATGGGGGAAGGGAAAAGCTCTTGAGCAGTCACTGTAAATAGGGTCTTGCCAAACCATTTGCAGGTTATAGTCAGCCAAACCTTGAGGGCCTTCACATAGGGTTTTTTAAAACCCAAACACCCAAATGTCAACAGGACCTCAAGCATCACATCTAATGTGAATCTGTCTCACTAAAACTGAGAGTTGAGGGCCTCCGGATTTGGCTGTGTGCTGGCATATCACAATCACCACTTAGAGCTGACCACTTACTTGTAAAAATGATGTGGAATTACTTCAGAACTGAAGAGGTGTTAGGAAAATGTTTGTTTTGCTTCCTGATTTAGAGAAAACTCATCATCTAAGAAGGAAGCTATTCACAACAGTGACGTCTCCAAAACCACAACTATTAATAGTCACTGGAATCTTTATGGAATAGGGATTACTATGAAGACAACCTGTCTGGTTCTTTAACAAGACTTGAAATGTTAACTATTTTAACTAAATAAGCAAGGAGTTGGTTGGACTATCGGACTAACAGTAACTAAAAAAAGCCCACAAAAATACTCAGTGTGGAAGATGCTTGTGAGTTGGTTCAATTGAATGGCTAGCTTACTTTTTTTCTCATTTCCATTTTCCTGGTCAGTTAAGGCCAGAAAGCTGTGATTCCTGAGTTTTACTTCAGTTAGCTTTTTTTTTTTTTTCCCCTCATATTTTTTTAGTGGCTTTTTGTTCCATCAGCATTGGATTGGCAAATGCCTCTGATGATCAAGAGATGGGCAACCAAAGGGGAATGTCACTTACTGTGGCCAGAAAGCATGCTAGATAATTGAGCATTTTTCATTACATAGCTCATCTATCTCTTTACATTACTTGATGAAATTATTTTCAGGAGGTGATTCTATTCCTCAGCCTACTGGCTAGAGGCTCCTGGATGAAGGAGCCAGTTGAAGCTCAAAAGAAGTAGAAGTATTTGCACAGCAGAAGTATTTGCACATGCTCATAGGTACAACCTGGGACACAAAAAAGAATGTATCTAAAAGTGTATCAGAGAGAAAATGAAAACGAAGTATTCTTGTGAAAACCATGCACTCTCCTCAGAGCCTTTTCTGCCACCCATGTTTTCATGTAATTCTGACTACTTCTTGATGAGGAAACTAACGCTGGTACAGAAAACATGAAGCCTGAGAAGCTTACAGTTTCACTGTGAAACACACACTAGCAAGTGCAGACCAGAACTTTAGATTTAGATGCTTATGTTCCCATTTCAATGCCTATCAATAGATTTATAAACACATAACATGCAGGTATTCCTTTTTTAACATTTTGTCTACAATTACTAAACAGAACATTACAGCTGCTGGTGGTTAAAATCAGAGCTGCCAAGTGAAATTTAACTCTGTGGGTGCTGATGGCAGAAAGTTATTTATTACATATGGCACACAAGTCTGAAAACCTGGGCACTTAGTGCTCTGACAGAAGCCTCTACCATTGCTCTGAAACATCAGCAATGTTGGATTTGCTTTCACTGCATCTACATCAGTCACCAATTAATTTTTCCTGAAGCTCTAACGCAGGTTTAAGGCTACATAAACAAGTGATATTAGCACTATATTAGCAAGTGATTTGCTGCAGAGTGAAAGGATCACTAGACAGGTGCAGATGGTTCTGAGTCCTTTTATTTCCCTCGACCTGCAGTTCAGGGTTTTTACTTTAGGCTGTACTTGCTCTGACTTGTTGCACTGAATGTATGGGTCTTGAATCAGTCCAAAGGCCGACCACTGGTTTGGGCCTTCATAGTTTTGATTTGGCTCTGGAATATAGTTGACATACACCTGGAGTGAAGCATCTAGTTTAGCTTCCTCAGATGTCAGACTATCATGAGGCAAATGGTGAAAACAGGGGGATTAATTTCATGTCTGCTCTACCTCTCTAAACTGAAATACTTCAGTAGATGCAGCCTGCTACACAGTGAGATTTCTTTTATGAACAACGGCTTACCTCTTGCCTTCGTACACCACTGAAAAAAATTTCCTTTAATAACACCAGTCAGTTTGGATTTCTCAGTCCTGTTTTCTAATCTACACCATGCCATTTATGAAATTATCAGATCAGGAAACAAAGAGAATGTAAGTGGAATGTGACTGTGTATAAATTGCTCTGTATTGGAAACCTCATCCCATTCTGTTATTTACTTTTCTCCAAGTAAGATAATTATATTTGTATAGGTATAGGTATAGATATAGATTAGATCTTATGTTACAAAGCCACAAGGGTTCCTGATCTTGTTAACATGATGGTTGTCATAGTTTGTTTTGTTTTGCATGAGCAAGGGCTCACTACTGAGAGCCATTGTCATTCACATCAACTTGTGTCTTCTTAATGGAGCATTTCTGAAATGAGCGGCAGGACATAGACATTCCCATTCAAACTGTACCTTGGAGTTTTTCTTCCACTGAAGTCAACTAGGCTTCAGGACAAAGGCAGTTTTAAAGTTTGTGTTTTTACAGGCTCATCATTGTCTCTTGTTCACTGTTTGCAAACCATTTTGCATTCAGGAACTCTTTCAGTTGGTTTATTTTGTGACCTTCCATACTAGGTTAGTTGCATACACACACGGTCCTAGGCTCAAAAGGCACTACAGTTCCTTGTATTTCTTCATATTCCTTGCAGTGGAGTAGGCTGCCATGATGCAAATGCACAAGTCTTACTCTCATCCAGAATGCTATAGTTTACTGTGCAGAAGAGGTGAACTAAAAAGAAGTCTCAGTGCTGGGGAGGGTAATAGCAGCACTGCTTTTGCATCCGTCCCCTGCCAGGCAATCCTTAGACTGACACTGATGGCTGCTCTGGAGGGAGTCACTTACCCTCCAAGCTAGAGGTAAGATGCCAGATAAGCAGTAGCCTGTAAAAAGGGATTAAAATAAGAGAGAAAACCAGGGGGAAAGATTAAGATAATTTACCCTTATATATTGTATCCATCATAAATCCCATTGTCAGTATCTATTGTTCAAGTACCTGACAAACTTCTGTTTCTATCCCCTCCATAAAAGCCTCCATCATACGGAAAGTTGGGTACCTTTCATGGTTTTATAATAAACTGGAAGTGAGTAACAGTGCGATATCAAAGGAAATAAAACTCCAGTTGCTATTGCTGCTGGGGTTGCCTTCTGAATCTGGCTTATACAATATTTCATCTGTGCTGACACCTTTCACTCTCAATTATTTGGCTGCTGTCAAAACAAATCAATCATATTATAGCACTGTATCTTCATGTTACCATTCCACTGCAAGTTAGCTGCATTAGCTTTGAAATATATGGAAGTATAAAATTTATCTCTATTATTTATTTAATACAACTTACTCCCTTGTGAGTTATCTCACAAACATAGCAAACTCAAATTATCTGATGTCAAGCATTGAATATATATAAATAACACTAAGAAATTTTAAAATAATGGCACTCATGGGAACATAAATGTGTAAAGATACACTTGATAAGTCTTACACTTAAAACCAGTGATATTTTTTTGACAAATGGAACAAATGGTATATGTTTTTAATTTTGGTTGCAACTGGCCAAGGTGCTCATATTAGATAAATGTAATTTCATAAGTCACAGCTCGGAACTACCGCTCTTGCTAAAGCAGAGTAAAACAAAGATTTAAAGAACTGATTTTGTTACCAGCAAGGTAGCAGGGGGAAAGTTGGGACTGCATATTTTTCAAACATGCTACAGTGCTGCGTGTGGAACATGCTCTTCCTTTACAGTTCACAAGCATTGGTTTCAGAAAGGTAAAGCTAAGATCTCAAAGAAAGAATCTGAAAGTGCTTGCTCTGTGCAGATTGCTAGACCTACAGTCACAATAACATGTACAAAATTTGTTCTTGAGAGGTTTATCCTTTTTAAGAAGAAACAAACAAACAAAAAAGAAACAACTTTCAGGTTGCCAATAAGTTAATTTCCTGAAAATGTACTACTATAATTTCCTTGCTTTTTAGACAGGATTTATGTTCTGTTACAAAAGCAGCTTCTAAAATATAGAAGCCAAGTGTACTGGGAAAATAACAGCAGGTCTATCATCTCCATATATTTACCTCTTCATTTATTACTGCTGATGTGATGTGAAAACAGCTACACTGTGCATTCAGAAATACCTGAATTGTTACTAACTTTTATTAAAACAGGTTGAAATATGAGGGATGAACAGAAACAAACAGCACTGGATGAGGAAAAGGACGAGAGATTGAAACGTGTCCTGAGAAACAAAAAGGGAAAAATAGCCAGGGATCAGATTATGTAAATTGAAAGCACCAGCATTGACTTGAATAGAATTAAGCATGGAAGCAAGAAGAAAAAAATTATACTGAAGATTTTTTTTAACATCGCATACTTTATTATAACAAAACACAAGGGAAAGAAAATCTGTAAAATATATCAAATCTAGGTGATTAAGTTTAAAAGCAGCATTCCTGTTAAAATAAAAAAGTAAAAAATCCTGCAACAGGTAATAGTCTAAGAATCTATATTGGGCTGGTTCTTACTAACTTTGGTGGAAACTTCTAATCCTTTTATGGGCTGGAAGAGGTCACTGTAGGTCCAAAAAAAGGAATATTCACCTTAGTATTTGAGCTATTGAAAAAGAACCTAACCTCTTCTGGTGTATGAACCAGGGCAAAATTTAAGAATTTAGGACATTGAGCAAAGATGTAGCTGTGTCTGAGGTGCTCAAGGCATCCAGCAGTAGTGACTTAATCCACTTTGTAGGAAAGCACAGAGCCAGCTATCTGCATAGTCATTTACAGGTAGGAAAAAAGTTTCCGAAAACACTTGTGAATTGTCTGCCATCACATGGGAGATGTGGGGCAGAGCACAGAGCAGAACACAGGTCTCATATATGTACTCTCTGCTACCCCTGTCAGAGCAATAGGCCTGTAAACATAAAACTTTCAAGGAATGAAAGCAGCTTCAGGGATTGGTAGCAAAACAAGACCACAGCCTGAAGATATGCCCCAGTGAAGAGTTATATCCAAAGGACAGAAAATCCTAGAGCAGTCTGAGGATGGGAAAACACTTTCCTCATTGCTGATGTCACCAGGCAGGTCCTGTTGTCATTTCTGGAGCAATCTCAGTGGCAGACATATTTTTTTCTCAAGTAAAGGAAAAAAATACTGTAAAATTATTTAAGATGCATAAACTTTAAGATTTCAATAAGAAAGTCTTAAGGCATCATCAGAGCTTTCCAGGACAATTAAAAATGTATTGGGAAAGAGAGAAGGAAAAGAAGAGGTCTCCAAAAAAGAGGAGGTATGTTCTTCTGTGGTACAGAGCCACATAGATTTTAGAGAAATTTAATTTTAAAAATTTCCCAGGTGGTTAACTTGTATGTTCCATGCATTCAAAATTCACACTGTTAAAAATGTCCGTAAACCCAGTTGGTCAATAAAGACTCTGTGTTCTTATGAGTCCCTAAATATATATGTGCTTGATTAGAATCTCACTGGTCTATAAGGAACACAAGTTTGTATCCAGGGAGCTTTAAAAACATGAATCATAGGGATTTTATTAATACAAACACCATGAAAAAACAAAGGAAATTAAACCACAAAGACTATAAATGTCTAACTTAAATCCACCAAGGCAAGGAAATTAAGTGTGAAGGCTGCAAATCCATCCTCATAATCCTTCTATAACTCACTGTATTGCATTAAGGAGTCCTGGAGTCATTTATGTACATACTGTATAGCTGTGCCTATTTATTTGCATATGATATACATATATGATATATATATTATATATCATATATATATATGCATGTAGCATGTATGCTACAAGGCAGAGGTGAGGAACAGAGTGACAAACACGAGTTAGAATTTTCACTTGCATTGGAAATTTCTTGGCTTTTGTAAGGTTACAGTAAGTTAAGTGCTTAACATTATTGGAATGAGTTTTCTCTACGTTAATTTAAATTGTCATGGTCTGAATTCATGAAGAAGATTGAAGAGTCCTGGAAACAGGTGCAAAGATATACTTTTAAAGCAGCATTAAAATGCATCCATGTTCTGGTTCACAGAAATTTCATTTATAATCCTGCACAAAGAATATTCCTGCCAGGAGCAGTATTAGTCTGAGTCAGGGCTCAATAAAGGGGTATATTCCCAGAAACGTCCAGGTCTTAGATTCCAGTCACCCCACAACTAGCTTAGCAATCACGTCTGCTAGAGGATAGTAAATCACTAGGTTTTTGGTGGAAACTTTGGAGAGAAGATTACTTCTGTCTTTCCCATCTGCTTCCTGGCATACAAATCTGGAAACTCAAGACTCTGCCAAAGCATGGTCCACAAAGTTTAAGTACATGTGAACACTTTGATTTCAGAATTAATTTGATCTACAACACATCATTACTCCTCACTGATGTCATTCCATAACCATCAGTAGTGACAAAGTAGACAGACACATCTGGAGTCTATCTGGGGTGGAAGTCAACAGCAGAGTACACATGCATTAAGACTACTGCATTTTAAAGTCTCTGATGGTCTGCCTTTAACTTGTAGGGCAGAGAATCCAACCAACAAATAGCCAGCACACTGGGAATGAGCAATAGACAAGTAGCAGCTAATAAAGCCCCTCAACCTTTCACATCCCTTCTGTGAAGGCAGAACTTTGCCACTGATGAAGATGAGCAGCTAACATGGGGACTCTTATAGTAAGGGAAACACAAATAAACATCCCAATAAGGTTCTTTTGGTACCACCTTCAGAAAAGCAGTTTTTGCCCTTTCTCCCAAAACCAACTGTCAAGTCTTCCAAACAGTAAGTTTCCTGGGAGAACAGATGGAGACCAAAAAAAAAAAAGAAAAAAATCCTTCTACCTACCCCATCTTTGGGGATCTCTGCCTGTTACTTCTGTTCCCCTACAGCACAGTTTGGATGGGATAAAACTGCTAGCCTGAGGAAAGCTGCTGTAATCGCTGCTAATCCACAGGTGCTCCCTGCATGCTGCAGTGTGCTTATGGATGCACAACTTCCTCTTATTTATTTCCATGTACTAAGGTAGGGAGGTTAGTCTTAGGGGGTGGCTAACCCCTCCTTTGTGTGAGTCTGTCATAATGATTACATTATATGCAGTGTTTATACAGTCATAGGGGAGGTATATTTGGTTTGCGGGCTTCACAAAAATCGCTAGTGAGTGCAGCTCCTTTTCTTGGTCCTTGTCATTCTTGTTCTGGTTATGTTAGTACACTGCAGAAGTACCTAGGAATAAACTATTCCTCTAAGTGAAATATCATTTTGATTATTACTGACATTGGTGCTCATTAAAATACATAAGTGAAACACTGCCTTTCTGTAGACTCTGAAAGCTATTTCATGTTACTTGAAGGGGAATACAAATGAAGAGGGACTGCATCACTTTAGTTAAAAGGAGAAAATGTTCTAAAATACTGAAATTTGGACTCCGGTAAGCAATTGAGGTTTGCTGTTTACTTCTTTTCTGTCTCTTTTTTGTTTTTCATCTCTCTCTGATTTTTTATTTTTTTTACGGGATGTGTACATGGGGGAATGGAGACAGAGCATATTTACTTGATCTGTTGCACAATTAATGATACAAGTTTATGTTCAGATGAAACAAGATTTAATAAATGTAAACAATACATCTTTCCTTTTTGTTAACATTGTCTTTACCCAACATTCATTTTGACTCATTTCCACAAAACAGAAGTCTTCTTAATTTATTTACCATCATCTATGTTTATTTCTACCAGTGCATTGCAACACTTGTCTCCTAGCTCTCAAGATGTTTAATACATTTCCCCTGCCATTGTATTACAGCAAAATATGACCTTCCACTGTTTAAATAATGTAATTTAATGATTTCCCATTTTCAGCCATGCAAGGCTTCCTTTCAGCACTGAAGCCTTTCACTAATGATTTGGGGAGATAGTTTGTTCTCATTTCTTTCAGAACTCAAGACTGAGAAACCCTGGCTTGGAAATAAATTATTGACATCCACTTTAGGAAGACTACAATGTGTAGTGGAAATAAAATACATAAAGTTTCAGCGCCATGAGAGTAGAATCTCCAACTTTTGGGTTTCTTTCAAAGTTCAAGCATCATTCAAGCTTGGTATCAGTGGAGATATCTAAAACAGTGTTGTGCCTTTGCTCTGTGATTTAATGCATCCAGGCCAATCCTTTGCAGAGAGACTGCCAAATTATTATTCGTGGTGTGCGAGTGGCCAGCAGTGAGCTGGTAGGCAATGTGGTGCTAGTTTCTTCTCATTTTAAACATGTATACTATACTAAAAGGATAGCTAAAATACATAAAGTTGTTAGCTAAAACTGCTGTTGCTCCCATGAAAAAAATTAACAAAATGAGAGGACAGCCTTTAGCTGTTCCTCAGCACTGGATTACCTTCCCATTTCTGAGTAATTCTACATGAAATCAAAAAGGTAAAAATTATACTAAGAAAATAAGACAGAAAAAAATCATACCCCCCTCTCCTCCGCCCACGGTATCTCTCTGTTTAGATATACAGAAATATTACAATGAGGCGTAAAAAATCAGATAGACTTAAGGAGAGAGTGTCCTTCCATGGGTATCAGCTCTCAGGCATTACTGAATACTCTGAGAGTAAGCAAATACTAGACCCTTGGAGTCACTCTTGAGAAGGATAACTAAAATTTCAAAACGAGAGCACACTCCCCCCTAAAACATTAAGAAATCTGACCTGGCAAAGGAGATACAGAAACTGAAACTGTTCAGCTCAGAGAAAAGTTTCCAAAGTCAGAAAGTTGGGCACCAGTTTGGGCAATAAGAGGAAATCTGGCAGAGTGTTTGCTCTATTGAGTCAATAAGGACAGGCCAAGAAGCAACAGACTGAAAGCGACGCACAACCATTTGTATTACAGGGCACCTGCCTTACTGTTTTCCTTCTCACAACTCTCAGAATTGTGATTGTGATGCCTCCAAAATTTTTGCTGTTTAAGGAAACACAGTTGTGTTCCACTTATAATTCTAACAAATGGAAAGGGGAAAGCAGGTGAGGAAATTTTGTGACAACAGCTTTCTTGGATGGTTTTCAAATTTCTCTCTACAGTGCTTTTGGTGGATTACAGTAAAAAGTTATGGTTGTTGATTTTATTGTTTTCTTCAAAGAACTGTTGGTGGAAAGCCAAAGTTCCATAGGTGAATCTGTGTTATATTCAGGGATTTCTTTTCACTCTAAAGCAGATGGCTCTGTTCTAACATCAACCCTCTGTCATCTCAGCAAACTGTATTCTTTGCATATTCCTTGTGCATACAAATTTTGCTTAGTAGGAGCCAGGGAAAACATATTTTCCGAAGTTGCACAGCGAGAATTTGCACAATCACTTTCCTTCCCTCTGTTCACAGACATTTGACTTATTTGCTCAATGAACAGCTGTGGTATGGCAGTGTTCATGGCAAATGATGACGTGTAATAAACAGAAAATAAGCAAATATGTAACAACAATACTTTTGAAAGAGACTTAGTCTAACTCTTCACTTACAGCAACAAAATTCCTATTGACTTAGTGGTGGATCAGGACCATATAGCAACTGAACAATTTAACAAAAATACATTTGGAAAAAAAAGTTATCTTATTTATAAGTAACTGACAACTTAAGAATGTGTAATTTCACTGAATAAGTTATAGTACATGAGTAATTGCTGTATCATTAATTGCTCCACTTTACTAATGTCTTGAATTTTTAAAGAAACTTTTCTTTCCCATTTGAAATACTTAACATATCTCCTCTATCATTCCTATTGCTGAATGCTCTTTTCTCCTTACACGAGAAAGAGTTTTCCTGTTTTATCTAATCACCATGAGGTCTCACACTTAATACCCTGAAACAGACCTGAAAGTCCACCTAAAGAAAATTAGTTAAACATATGTGGATCACACAAACTGTAGTGGTATTACTCCCTTGATCAACTTTTAGTATGACTTCAAGTACTTTGTTACATCAAAACTTCTCTAGATTAATAAAGCATTTTAAAAGTCTTCAGGGTGTCTTTTGACTTTCCTAGCCAGGGCAGTTTTTGATGAAGAGGTTTAGAAGTTTATTGATAAGAGAAGAAAAAGACAGGAGAAGAACCAGCTATCGGGAGCTGGAGACATCTATGCTTGACTGCACTGGAAATTCAGGAACAGCAGATGTGACAACAGGAGTAATATGACAGGTTAGAAACCAGCATGAAAACATGTCCCCCAGTCATCTAGGTTGACAACAGTGAGGTTTAAGAGTAATGGAAGTTGATTAATATAGTCTGTCTGATTGACCAAAGAGAAGGAATTACCAAAACTGTGTTATATTAAAGCACGGGGTTTGAGTATACCTATAAAAATGGCTACAAATAGAGCACGGATTCTATGATTATCATTCAAATAACCACAAAAAACAGGGACCAGAAGTCAATCATGCTCAATGCAATTCATGACACCACACAGCTAAAGATGTGCTCTAGAAATAGAGCACTCTCACCTGACTCCTACAGTGTACTATACAGGTACAACAGATGCTTCTAACTGTGATTCAGGGCTCTTAAGAGCTGCTTTGTTTGCTATCCTTGTGTGTCAGTTTTGCTTCCAAATAATGACAACAGTATCTACTTACTTAGAGAATCAGGAGAGAAGGCTTGAGAAGACGACAAACAAAGTGAATTTGTGGGTTCTGTTCCTTTCAGCTACTTTATGGGAGGTGTGATTGTGTCCACAGGCAGGGAAGTGCACCTGATGCTCCAGCAAGTCCCTGTTTGATCCCATGCTTCTACCAGTAAAAATTATAGAGGAAACCTTTTCATCTGGTAAAGCCATTACTTCCAGAATTTATTTGGCAACAGAGTTACACCTTTTAGCTAGCAACTAAAACACCCATGGCTAAACTGAAGAGCAAAGGTTGTGTGGTTTAATCCCTCCCTTCCAGCTTTGGAACATGGGGAGAACAAATGAAGCAAGAACTACACGAGCTTATGTTTATTTATAATACTACATACCCAGCAACTATAACCCGGAGCACTCCAGAGTGGAAGGATACATTTTTATAATGCCTGTTTCTTCATTAAGATTTCATCATACACCTACGCTAAAAAGCCACTTCCCCTCCGCTTTGTTGTATCTGCTTTTACCCACTCCTGTTCCTGCATTACTTTTTTAATCTCTAGTTCCCTACTTTACATGCACTCTCAAATTTTAAACAAGCAAAATTTGTGCATTAGTGTGCCCTTTTCATCTATGATTTATGAATGACAGGTTCTTCGGTGCAGCTTAATGGTATGAGAGAGACATTATTTTAAACATTAAAGTGAAAACCATTTACAACTATGATAAGAGAGGTCTGTTGACATTAAACTTTAAAACAAGCACAAGGTAAAGGCAAGTAGCAGCTCCAACAGGTGAGAGTACTATGCATGCAGTTTGTAAGGGAGTTTGTTCAACACATGAGATGTCTCTCTCTTTTCTTTCCTTCACAACCTGTAGGATTTGGTTGTTCAGACAATTCTTCTGCTAATCAGCAGCAACCAGAGCTTAATAACTGAATATTACTTAGTGTTCAGTGCAGAACATTTGTTTAAAAAAATTACAAATCTGTTAGGGGAAAACTTTTCCTACCATCCACATCAGTGAGAAGTACAAATAAATAAATAAATAGAAAGAGCTAAAGCTTTATGTTGATACTTCCTGCTCACAACTCCATCATTCTCACACTGGACAATCACTTCCTTACCATCTTCTTCCATTGAAAGAATTCTATTTTAAGATATTGACTAATACTTATCATGCTATATATTTGGTTTAGTTCTGTTCAGTAGCAGCTGCTTTCTGCTAAGCAATCAACATAATGGGAGTAGTAAATAAATACATATATATTATATAACATACGTACTTGGATTGAGCACTGTTAGACATACTGATCGAACAGCAGAGAATACTGAGGAACAACAGGGATAACAGAATCTAAGACCCAGCCTCTAATCCATTTTTATAAAAATGCCAATATTGCTTATGTATCTCTCAAATATTCAAAAAACAGTCCAAGTATTAACTTTCAATAGGGATCAAGAGCAACGCTTCATTGGAAAAAGAGATTGCTTGGTCTAAAAGCAAGAGATAAAGTGTAACAAACAGGCAGAAAAACCTACTAAGTATGACTTACCTTGTAGGTTTTGCAATGGCAAAGTCATGATGCCTCCTGCTGCAGCTGCTGCTACCAGCCCTTGGATGTTGGTGAGATTTGCTGTAGGTAGAGTTAGGACGAGTCCTTGTTGGCCCCCCAGCTGCCCAGCCATGTTGAAAGGAATAAGGATGGGCTGGTTCAGGGCTGGAGTGCCTCCTGGCATCACCCCTGCTACTGCTGAGGCCAACTGCTGGGCAGTCAGTAATGGCTGCAACAAAACACAGACAGAAAGTGTATTGTATGTTGCAGAGCTCGGTGGTACATACATAACTCTCCTGGCTTGGGATCCTTTTGTGTTCCATGAGACATGTGCCTCTTCTAATATCTTAAAGAATATATTTTCACCAACATGGAAAGTTTTGACAAACTTGACAGGCTGAAGCTGCAAGGTCATGTGGTGTGGTAGCAATCCCAGTTGGATCTAGACTGGAAAAGTCACTACACTTGCACTGAACATAGTTTTGAACACAAGAAGAGACTTAGGTCATTCTACAGGTACCGAAATGCCAACATTTTCCAGTTTCCCAGTTGTATACTGACTGGAAAACACTAACAATTACTAGAAGTTTTGTGGACCAAGACTTTCCTGGGAAGCAGAATAACATTGAGTATCTTCTTAGTGTGTGGCTGAACTTGGGTAAAATTGTGAAGTCATGAAGTGAGAAGGGAAAAATTTTAAAATGTTACACAGTGCCATACTACTATGCTTACATTTTGCCCTAAAGAAAATAAATACCTAGCATAAAAGATAATGAAATAGCTTCACTAATGCAAGAGCTGTGTGTGACAGGCAGAACTGTCAGAGACAATGACGTTGTATGAAAATTGCACAAGCTTTTAAATATTAAAGTATTATATGTATTAAAAATATTTTATAGAAGAAGTTAAAATAATTTAACCCCCTAATTACACCAAACTGCTTGGGCTTTATTTTAGAAAAACATACAAAAAGCTAATCTTTCCAAGCAAATAATTTTTAAAACAAATACATGATACACATGTACGCACTCCCTTTTTGTAACACTAAATGAACCCAAACATAATCACATTTTCTGCACTAAACAGATCAAAGCATTATTAATTTTTTTACAAAGTAAATTATTTAATATAATTATTTAATAAAAGTTAATTACTCTTTACAAAGTTATTTACTTTTAATCAAATCATATGTCTTGATTAGTCGAAAGGAAAGATACTGACCTGAGGCCCAACAGGGAATGCAGGATGAGACTGACTGGGTTGGTGCTGGTCTGCTGGGCTTGTCTCAGGCAGCACTGTGCTTCCTCTGGCCTCTGAAAACCAAAGAGCAGACTGACTTTACTACCAAGCCTGAGGACTGCCACATTACCTTCTACTCTGATGTCACATAACATCAAGCTGAAAATGATATGTTAAAGTGCTTTATCAATAACTCAAGCACTCAAATCACTTATCAGCTGCATAAATTATGCTAACATTCATTCAGAGCAGCCAACTCATTCAAGGAGCTACAAAAATCTGACAGCAGTGAAACTGAAGCTATCATCAACCCAGCTAATGTGGGTTGCATTATACATCAATTTACATACAGTACATGAGCACTCCGTGGGTGTGGGAACCGCATTTTTTACGGTTAGGTGAGCATCAACCATTCTAATTTCTGAGAGCAAAAATTATCTGGAAAACAATCAAGTCACATCTACTTTGTATCCTAATAAAGTATTTTCTTTTGTCAGTTACTGAGGCAGCAAAGGCTGTACTGTGAGCAATGAAAAGGCACTATGAAAACTGAAAATGTGTGTGCTTCCAAATGACAGCTATTTTTCTAAATTGCATGGGGGGGTGAGCAAAATTCTGTGAAACCAAGGATTTCCAGTGTTTATTGAGATGATCATTATCCAACAATTGAACTATATGCTGGGCACTGAGCACAGAACACAGTCCAGCAATGCTAGATTCTGCTGATCTGTGATACAGATTTAAAAAAAAAAAACAAAACCCCAACTTATCGGTTGTAATAAAGTACCGATACATATTTACCAAAGTACATATTTTTAGAACTACGTCCCAGTCCTCTTTTTCCTCCGGATGAAGGACCAGCATTGATTCACAAAGTTTTTCAGCACTGATGATCAGGCCTGCACTTATCTTTGAAGCTGAAAGAATGAAAGCAAGTATCAAAAGCAGCTGCAAGAGTACTGTGGTCTCTTAAAAAGAAAACCCTGGCAACGGTGTCAGGTTTCCTAGTTGGCCCAATAGCTCCTGTTCTGTTACTTTTTTCAGATGACAGGTTGAAATTCCATTCTAAGTAAACCTTAAAGAGATGCTCTTTTCCAGTGTTTGTCCTAGGAATAGCAAACGCAAAATAATTCAGCACCAGTTTATTGACACACCCTGGCATGGTAAGGAAAAGGGATGCAATTCTGTCATAAATTTTAAAGACTATATTATCAATTCATTTAAAGCAAATTCTTCTATATATTCCCCAAGGGGCCAGACTTATAAACAGTTGAAATGTGAAAAAAAAAAACTTCAGCACATTATTGTACAAATAAAATTGACTGCTACATATTATTCAATTGACTTGTATCTCTACAGCAAGGTGTCAATCATAACAGCATTTTAGAATGGGATTAATAAATGTGCAGAGTTATGCAGAAATCTGAAAATCTGATTAATCTGTAATATTTTTGTATGGTCTCAAAAAGTCATAAATGGCCATTGCTTTGGGAATGTTTACAGACAGTATTGAAATATCTGATTTGGAGCTAATAAAAGCAAACACACTTGCTGATGTCTTTTAAAGTCAATTCTAGAAAAAATAAATTTGGCATTTTAATGCACTATAATTTAATAATGGGAATAAGCTGTCCTACTGTAATCAGTGAGGACTTTAACAACTACCTAATAACATGAAAAAAGAGAACCAGTCACTACAATTTGTATGTGTAATTTACTCCTTCAAGGTACTTGAAAAGAAAGAAATCTAACTAGATATGCAATATTCAATGAAAACTGCTTCCTTTAAATGCATTATAATCCTTGTGTGCTGCTGCCATTTCTAAGACAAAGGCTTTTTTCAGTATGGGATCCTCCTATACAAAATAAAATGCTATGTTACTAAACACAATTTTACCTTTGTAAATTCCACATATTGTTATCTTTGTTTTTTTATCTTCTCATCACAGCTATATATATAAAGTGATATTAGATCAAAGGCTCAATACCAACTAATATATCACTCCCCATTAAGATCAAATCTTGTCAGTTTTGTTTACATAATTTTAAGGGCTGAGAAATTTGTCTTTGTGTGTGATTTAATTAATAAGAAAACAAGCTCCTGTTAATCTGTCACATTATTGAATTTTTCCATGAAATCTTTGGGAGAAGAACAAAACTGAAGTAAAATATTCACCAGACCTAGATTTTGTTGCAATTACTATAGCTTGAGCTCTCAGAAAATAAATAGAAATTTTGAAGAAATTTGCCTGTGTTTTAATATTTTTTCCATGGTGCAGCTACCCTAAGAACCACTGTTTTTTGTTATTTGAACCCTAAGGATTTTGCAATATTTCATCTCACAAGCTGTATGTAGTACAGGTTGGTTACACAGGCTGATAAATCCAAACTTAATTACACTCCTTTCTTTTTGCATTGCACTAATTGGAATCACTTAGGATTACATTCCTTTCACATGGTCACTCATTACAGATGATGTATCTTTTTATTTTAGTGCTCGAATGCTCTCCCTGATCACTTGCCAGATGATGCAGATGTCTCAGAAAAACAGTTCGTGTGGTCCTACCTGGCACTCTATATGAAATTACGCATGCCATAATCTCAGAGTGAAATTCTCACATTTCCTCTCATGCCCTTTCTAATCTACTTATTATAACAGCCACTCAAAAATCAAGATGTTATTCAAAAAGCACAGGAAAAGCTGCCTGCTGGACTGGCACCAAATACAGCAAGGTGAGGATTTCAGGGTTAAGTTCTGTTGCATCACGCACAGTGACAGCATTTGTTCCTTGCTGTACACTATCTTCAGTGAGACATACAGGTCAAAGCTCTCAGGAAGGGGAAGCAGAGCACAAAACATCTGTAGAAGGCTACTTTTCTGCCTTATAATGTCGACTGGGTGGATTCCTCTGGTTTCAGAGATCTGAGGATCTGGGAGAACTCTGTCACAGCTGTTGTTTCTGATTCACAGATTCATTGCTATTAATCTGGAAAATAACTTAATTGAGACCATCACACTAAGCTGGCAGCGCACGATCACCTGCATTGTTTTTCCCTGCTGTTTTACCATTGTTATTTGGGACTTCATAGGTTACAGATGGTGGAATGACCTCTGCCGGTAAATTAATCCCCTGTCCAAATTCCAGTCCTCACTAATAAAAATGGCCTGACAAAACCCAGCCTAGATTTTCAACTTGTCCAGATACAGGCCATTAACTCCTGTTAGGCTATCCTCCAACATCACTCAGCTGGTAGTCAGCAAGGGTCATAGTGGCAAGGAACCAGGGCTCATAGCAGTCCCTGTGGAGATGGGGAGCTACCAGCAGCACCTTCTCTGCTCTCAGCTACTCTTGGGAGAGATTGTGCTCTCATTACACCTTCAACTGCTGGTGCACAAGGAGGGGGCAGTCAAAGGAGACTTTCCTACTCTGGAAAGAGAGGGAATTCTCCTCAACATCATTTGCCTAGGCAGGGAGCTGAGACTTCTCTTAAAACCGAGTTTTGCCATCACAGTCTAAGTCAATGAGTTTGCTCAGTAGCACTGCGTGAACAGATAGCAGTGCTACTGCCATGGTACAGCCATGAGAGGCCTTAATATTTAATAAGCTGTATTCATTGTACGTGATTCATCATAAATTAATTATAAATTATATAATACATACACTCACCTCTCATACCAACAAGGGGCTGGAAGGCCATGACACAATAAAGAAATTCAAGTGCACTGTATACATTGTAAAATAACCCTCTTAAAATAAAATATTATTTAAAATAAAGCTAAGTAAAACAAAGGCAACCTTCTCCATTTATTAAAAAGAATCAATTAAAAAATCCCCCAAACCAAGCAAAAAAACCTTGTTGAACACTACTTGGTTAAAAATGAGAAAACCACAAAAGAAACAGTGAGGTTTAAGAGTGATGGAAGTTGATTAATATGGTCTGTATGACTGACCAAAGAGAAGGAAAGTGAAAATACTGTCTGTGAGAAAAATAGTCTTTTATTTTTAAGACTAATAAACTCACAGTCTGAGCATGCAGTATAGCTGCATTTAGATCATAAGCCATATTATCAGGAGAAAAACAGAAAACTTGTTAAAATAAATTAAATAGACTGACTAATAATATTCAAATTATTGGGTATGGTGTGTGAAAGTCCATCATCTCTAATTAAAGTAACTCAGCTCTTCATTAAATGAACCCTTAATTGTCAGCAATTATACCAGAAGCAATCTTGCTGAACAAAATTTAATAGCTGAAAGAAAAAGATGCAGCTGATAATGAAAAACCATAATATTCCCTCCAAACAATTCTCATTCTGCCATGAAGCACCATATTGTGGTTCTTCACTTTTCATTTTCCTGCTCCCCCCAGAGGCTGGACATGTATGTAGAAAGGTTTTCCAAACCACTTCATCATAAAACTTGAGTAATCAGATTGCTACAAAGAATTTCACAAATGCATCTGAATTTTACAATCCTTGCAGGAGAGAAAATTGAGATTTTATGCTGAATCCATTTTACATTTGTATTATCCCACGGTTATCAACGGAGATATTCCTGTTAACTCGGCAAAGAAAATCAAGCACAGAAATTAAATGAGAATAATAAATCACCCACTAAAAGGTTTGAAAATAAGCTCTGACTTCTCATATTTAAGTACTCAGAGAACTGTCTTCTTTCAGTCCAAGACTAGGCTGTGGCATACAATTCACTTATCTGGATTATATAAAACAGTTCTAAGGTTCATGTTGTCCCACAAATTGTTAAACAACTCACCCTTTCCTGCTGACCTCTACTTATGATTCTAAACTTTTCTTTTTAGGCAGAGATTTCAGTCTCACTGAGAAAACTAAACAAGTAGGGTTCTGGGTGTGTGCAAATTACCATCAGCACCTGTTAAATCTGATGCTAACAATGTTGCAAAGTCAGTATCATTATTTCACTCTTCAATCATTTTAGCAAAACCATACAAGTTCTGTGCTTATCTTTCACAACGTCAGACTGTCTCAGTTTACATAACCTGCACTCTTAATTTTCCCCTACTAATGTACAAAAACTTTCTAATTTACCTTTGGAAATGTTTGTGGTGTGATAAGGAAATGCCATATTGATCTGCCATATTGACATATATGTCAATGCAATATCCTGTACAGAAAAGCTAAAAATCCTGCATTCAAAAAGGGATTGAATTAGATAGCAGAATGAATAGAGCAGGCTTGCTTTACTGACTGTCATTCAGTACTTAAATAAGTGAAAACCCCACAGTTTTATATATCTCTGAAACTTCCAGGCAGTTGCTACTGCAAAGCTACCAAAATCCCTGCAGAGCACTGTGCCAGAAGAACACAATATCTCGCCTTTGTCTGGTCCCCGGGGATATCTCCTAAAGGATCTTCTCCTGTGAGACACATGAGGTAACCAAAATCATTGTGCTCATTACCCATATGCACAGAGCTTGGCTTTTATTAATGCATTTGCATCTTTCTGGATCAGGACTGGCATAGGAAACTACTCCCCAGTACAAGTAAGACATTGAGCGGCTGGAGCGAGCTCAGAGAAGGGCAACCAAGGTGATGAAGGGTCTGGAGAACAAGTCCTATGAGGAGAGGCTGAGGGAATTGGGAATGTTTAGTTTGGCTGAGAGTAGACCTTATTGCTCTCTACAACTACCTGAAAGAAGGTTGTAGGGAAATGGGTGCTGGCCTCTTCTCTCAAGTGAATAAAGATAGAACTAGAGGAAATGGCCTGAAGTTGCACCAGGGAAGGTTTAGACTAGATATGAGGAAGAATTTCTTTACTGAGAGAGTAGTTAGGCATTGGAATGGACTGCCCAGGGAGGTGGTGGAATTACCATCTCTGGAAGTATTTAAAAAATGTGTACATGAGGCACTTCAGAACCTGCTTCAGTGGATGACAAAGATATTAATATATATATTTTACTGGGGGAGGGGATGGTGACAGTCGGATGCAGTGATCTTAGAGGTCTTTGTCAACTGAGACAATTCTTTGATTCTGTGGTAACATTAAAAGTCCATAACCGTTTATAATTAAATCAGGCTAGTAAATTGATTAATATTACAGAGGACTTCTGGTCCACCACCAGCTACATTTACCACGAAACAAAAAAAAGCAACCAACCAAAAAAAACCTATCATACTGAGGCACAAAAATCACAGATAATGCAAAGATTCAGCTCTTCCAACTGCCTTAAATTTTCCTTTTTCTCATCTGTTCTTGCCCCTCTTTCATTGTCTTATATTTTCTCTTTTTCTCAAGTTAAAATTTTTCTTATTAATGTCTATATGAATATTCTTCTACTTCAGATACTTTTTATGAGAAAACAAGAGTCACTACTGCAGAAAAGGTGAAGGGATATAATTGCAAAAGGATGTTCTTTATTCAAAATAGACTCATTCTACTATTCTTCACCCCCCAAATACAGTGCATGAAAAATCTCTTGTTAATGGTACATACATTTTTTATGAATTGGACATTATATATTGAGAGTTCTAGTTTCTTTTATACCGTATGCATTAGCACAAATATAATCATATTAAGGTCACAAAGACCCTATCAGTTTTCCCTGAATTCATACAACATTTTTTACTCACTGTTTGCTGTTAGTGCTGGTGAAAGCAATGATGATAAAGGTTACTTACCAGAAGATGGACAGTTGAATGCATTATTATTTCATGTTGGGCAGCTGATCCCTAGCTAAGAAGGGCAGGAGGCTTCTCTAAATTAAATTTTCCTTTCTTCCCATCCCTGGAAGCTTACTAAATGCCAAAGAGTGAGCACATTAAATAACATCTATTTTGGAACTGCTACAGTTTGCCATCTTCAGAGATAACTAAGATTTCTTTATGATTTTTACACGATTTTCTGTGCGTGTATTTTCATTCCTGATAGGGCAGAGGGCAAGCTTTCCACCAAAAACCCAACATTCTGATACTCCTGCCCCAATCTAACCCCTAGCCCCTCCCAAAATAAGATAGGCTATGATGACATCTTAGAATTATATACTTTGTTTTTTGCCTGAGGAATCTTGCACAATTTACATACTGTGGGCTTGGCTGCTGGCATTACAGGCAGCTGAAAACCATACAATACGGGAGGACTGCCTCTGGTGCAGAGTAATTCAAGCTTCTGAGTGGAAGGATAGTGTAGCATCTCTGACATCTTTTGCTTTTTACAAGTTACATTGATAGACTTATTTATGAAGGACAGGGCACAGGGAGGTGACTGATGACAGAAATTTAACTTGCAGCTTTGACACATCCCAGGGAACAGAAAGGAAAAACTGTAAGGTGGGGAGGGGATGAACCTAGTGTCCTACCAGTCCTGTGAGAGACTGTTCAGAAATTGAAATCATCTGGTTCGGTGAGTGGGGAATATCCAGTTAAAGGAGGAAGCATTCAATTAAACCCACTAAAGGCACCTGGCACTTAGATCCTTAGCAGAGCCAGTGTTCAGCAAAAATGCACCCCATAATACATGTAAGCTCCTACTGGAGCATCCTAACCAGCAAGTATGGTCAAGCAACAGTGGTTTATCACTCCTGCTACTGAGTTCACTGTCTGATTTCATCCCTGTGGTGCCTTTAACAATTTCACACTCTCTGCTGTGGTCTTTACACAGCCCTGTGGGGCAGCTCCGTCAAGTGTCTCATTACAGGTTGTTCAGCTGTTTGGACTTTATTGAGACTCTTGAAAGAGCCATCCCACAGAGCTGTGTATGTAGGAGTCCAGTCGAGATCCAGGAGGAAACCTTAACAGTGGCAGGAACTCTGTATGCAGGAGACCACGCTCCTAGATCAGACTAAATCACAAAACTGGTTAAGTCCACATTATAAACCTATTTAGCTGCACGTGTACCTTCAGAAATTCTGAGTTAGAAAAACTCGACAGCCCTGCCCCTTCAAAAGGTGTCTGTGTGGTTTGATATGTGCAGCAAGTTCTCGTGATGTGGCTCAGCAGGGTGAGCCATTATTTCAAATGAAAGTGTTGGCTGGAAGCTGCAAAAACTCATGGTATGAATGCCTCCAGAACTTGTAAATCCTGAAGTGAATTAACTTCTGTCTCTTTATTATTGCCTGAAATCAATTGTAGTGACCATTTACAAGGAGCTTTTGCCAGGAGTTCTCAAACATTTCATATTTATCTGTTTTTAAAGAGCATGCTGGCCAGGTCTTGCAAGCTGTATGAAGCCTGACCATTGCTAAATCAAGTTTAAAACACACAGCAAGGGCTTTTGGTTCACACACACAATTTCATTCCCTGCCTTCTTTGCAGACCAAAAACTAAAAATATAAAAAAGACCTAAAGAATTAATAGTCAGCATTATCCGCCTGTCTGCCTCCTGAATGTGAGAAGTTATTTACCAGACAATGATAGTAAAACACTCTGCTGGAACCACTAAGATGGTCTTTCACACACTGAAAATACCCTAAAACAGATCTTCTGGGAAATAGCCCAGTGGTTTACAAACATTTGGATATTGCTCCTGTAATATGTTGATCTTGCCTTTATGTGAGTCAAACTCCCACCAGATTTCACGTGTTACATTAGTTCTCTTGGAAAGTTTAAGAACACAGCACAGGTTAAAAAAGCTTTACTCATAACAGGCATAATTCCCAGGACAGTCACATTGCATGAAAGACCTTCTGGTTAGTAATGCCTTGTCATGGCAAGACCTCTTTGTCACAACATGCCATGCAGGAAGGAGAAAAGCAAAAAAGAAGCCACATGACCTAACTTTGCCAAAATACCAAGTGGCAGGCAACTTGCTTCAAAAAGTGAGAGAGGGCACTATGATACATCCTAACAGGATTAAACTAGATGGAATATACAAACTGCTTCTAATCTATGAGAATGCTTTTGTTCATATATCTATGTATGCCCCTCTATATATAGATAGATAGATATCTTTAAGTAAGTTAGTGTCTTACATCCCTTTCATTTTTATATTATTGTTCTGTTTATTTTTCAGCATTACAGTAATTGAAAAATATCCACTGGTAAAAGATGCTATTAATTTAAGTGCATTCATAGTGTGTTATGTCACTAATAGACTTAGGTAACATTACTCTTTTATCCTTTTTACAAAGCATTATTTTATTGTCCTCTCATTTCTAAGATTTTACTTCCACTTACAGTCAAGTAGAGTGAGGGCTTTGCAGAATTCCATTATATTATTGTCCTGTCATTATTCTAACTCCATTACACAACAACACAAAACCAGCATCAGCTTCCATTTGTCATATTATTTATTTTGAGGATTATTCCAGATGTCAGACTATGTGTACGTGCCTACTAAACATAATTTGGAGTTGGGCAGAAAGTAATTACTGATTCTTTCTTAAAATGTTTTTTAAAAAACGTTTTAAAACAACTCTATATTTCTGCAAGAGCTCTGTCATCTGATTTTGACCCATGTAGCCCTTTAGGAAAATCTAGCCATATTTACAAAAATAAAGCAATGTCTAGAGGTACAAACAGATTTTAACTTCTTTGTCCATTCTCCCAGACCAGCTTACAGAAACCAGCCCTGGTGTGGAAGCTACACATGGTGCTCTGTACATGCACCCTGTGTGCCACTCTAACACAGCTGTGTTGCTTAGAGACAGAAGCTGTCCCTGTGAGTGGCCACAGTGGAGCACAGAGGACCCAAAGAAACAAAGATCCAGAGCCCACCTTTCCTACAAGTCAGATCCTTTGGCAGCCAACAAATGGTGCAGCATGCCAGATGTGCTTTATGGAAGTGGATTGTGATTGCCTACTCAAAATCTTCCAGTGCTCCTGGTTTTGAGGATATGCAAAAGACACCTAGGATTGGTTTGAAATAGCCAACACTTTCACCACCTATTCTTTATGGGTACCATAAAGGAAAGATTGATCAGGTGCTAATCTGGCAAAACAAGATTTAAGTTCAATGCCCAACCATCACAGAATTCCTATGAGACCTTCACAATCTCTTTTCATTCACATCTAGGAGCATTGTTGGGCTCTCAGGGTCTGGAGAAGCCCCAGGCCAAAGGAGCATCTCAGTTAGAGTGGTTGCATCAGCCGGGATGGCTAGCGTGCTGCTTCCTCCAGTCACAGACTTATCACCATATCTTCAGGGCAAACACATCCATCAGACCTGGTGCAGTGTCTCCACAACTCATTTCTAGAGCTGCCTTCCCTCCAAGTTGAAGGAATCTACACTCAGATCTCTGGGACAACTTTGTCATTGGGACAAAGCCACTGCAGGTATTTCTTGAATCCTCGCACTGGCACAAAAAGCTGCTGCTTTCACCACCTTGCCTCTTCTTAACTCTCTCCACATCCTGGCTACTGAAGAACTGCTGGAGGAAACAGTATTTGCTGACTACTGGCTATATAGTCCCAAGTGAGGTTCTGGTCACAATCAGTCATCCCCTTAACCATGAGATTTATTAGAGCAACCAACTTAGGCTGCTTGCCTCGTTATTCTGTAGGGTCTGTTGATTATATAAATGACAACACACTAAGCAAATTTCTCTCCACAAAGGACATATGGGTTCAAAACTCAATCTGGATTGAAAACACACTAAAAAACCAAAACCAAAACAAAACAAAAACCACCAAACAACTTACATCCATATTTACCACCTTCTCAGTTCAAATGGTATTTAAAAAGCTTCCTTGGAAAATCCAGCCCTTTGCTGTACAATGTGAGATTGACAATCATAAGACAGTTTTATATAGGAAACAGGATTCAGTAGGTTTTACTTCAGTCATTGTGAAGCACACCACTTGTGTGTATTCATGTACTTCACACAGGTTTTGTTATAATAGCATTGGTTTTGCTTAATGTTATTCTAATGACATTCCTCCAAAGAGCATTTGTGGATACCACAACTCCCTAAATGGTAACAATGGATAAAGATCGGCTTTAGAAATACAGGTCTATATTATTTATGAAGCTGCAATTGTCCTGTAAATAACCCAGTTGTTAAAATGATATGTATCTATGTAATTGAGTCTTCTGTATACAAATAAATAAGGCTTTATTGCAATGTCAGAAGTTAACAGACCAGTCAATAAAATCAATAACTCACTTTTTCTTGCTTATATATCTAACTTTTCTCCACCTTTCCTATGTCCTCTGTTTGTTCTGGTTACATATTAACACCCCAGAGGATATGTAGCTCTCATGATATTGTTTAGTAAATAGTGGTCTGAATAAAAGTCTAAAGAAACATCACCTCAGCAGTTTAATTTTCTGCCTATTTATCATATATTTAACATATACCTGCCTGGTATAAATCATGGAAAAAAGAAACTGTCTTGATCTATACATCAGAGTGCTAGAGATATTTAATGTGAATGATGACATGAAGGTCTAAGTAAATTAGGTTCACGTTGATACATTTAGCTAAAAGTGCTCCAGGCTTAGACTGCAATTATTGTATAACCACTGTTGAAGTAGCACTGTCAGATTATAACACTGTGCTGCTTATGTCTCTACTGTTAAGGTTGTATCAGCATTTTTTTTCCCAAATATTTATAATTTAGATGTAAAATTTGCTTTGATCTGAAACTTGGTGAACCAGAAGCCAGATTCTACAAATCTTTATACAAGAAAGTTGACTGGTTTACTTCTGTGGGAGTGTTTTCATTAACTAGGTCCTGCAAGAATACAATCCAAGGTTCATGAGCCTTATTGTTTTCTTTTCTTAATGAAAAGAGGACCATTCCCTTTAAAAAGTATTCTTTAAGAGAAAAAATAAATAAATATATGGAAGCATTGGAAAATAAGGCTTGATTTTGTGATGTGATTAGGTCCCTAACTCGGTAATCTCTTGTTTTCAGTACTTTAAAGAAGAAAAACTAACAGCAAAGCTGCAGCAATGTAAAAACTAGCCTTGGGGCATATGCACTAAATTTTGTTCCACTAATTACATTTTCTTGTGGGTTTTCATCTGAGTACACCTCCTAAACAGTGTAAAATTGGGAGGGCTCCAAATGTGTCATCATCATCTATCAGGAATACAAACATGCTCACAAAAGCTATATTATTATGTATGCTCCATACAGGGTCTTCATTCAAAAATATTTTAAGAGATGTCATCCTGGATAAATATAATGGTTCATGTGAGGCTTTGAAACACTTTACTCACAGAAGAAACAAATTTGGGGAGCATTTTTCAAATTGAGTTAAGTCCTTAATACACACCCACAGGCTTACTTAGACTTATAGATACAATATCTTTTTCTTTCATCCTCCTTAGATAGCAGAACACATAATCTATTATTGATGAACATTTTCCTGTTCTGATGCTGCTTTCTTGGTTCACTGCTGAAATTTGTCCTAACACTGCATTTGGTTTTTGGATAAAATTACTGTGGAGCACTGGTCAGGGGACAAATGCAAGCCCCTTCTTCGTGGTTCTAGCAGCCTACAGGTTATCTGCAGAGAAGCACGGGAGGTGTATATTGTACAACAGCATCCTCTGAACCTTTTATTTTAAAAAGCTGGTCACAGACAGAGTTGCCCAAAACAGCTGAGAGGAGCCACACATTCCAACGCTTTGTTAGCCTAAATCAAAATCCCCACAGAAATAGGAAATTCTTTTAAAATTGATACAGAATATAGCCAGTTGATGAGCAACAGAAAACCCTGAAGTTCAGGATTCCTTTTGGAGTTTCATTTGAAAGTGGTTTTCACTTCTACTTTCACTGTCCCTGGTGCAGAAGAGTAAACCATTGCAGTAAACTGCATTTGGTTCAACACTGTAAATGTCCCAGTAAGCAACTTCACTCCTGTAAGCAGACTCACTGAAGCAACACAAGCATGAGGCAATGGTGACTCTGCTTTATGATCCTGAGGTAAGATCCCTCTGTGGACAGAGAGGGTGTGGTATTACATTTGGGTCTCAGGTTGCAAAGCTTTGCAAGGCTTCATAAGAATATTTATTTATTTTTTTCTTTTTTTTAGGTTTACACAGTTTCATTTGGCATTGAAGAAGCAGGCTCTGGCAGCTGTGCAGATGCTCGTACACAAGTAACACAGTGATATGGTCATACTGAAAAAAACAGCCAAAGACAGCTTTCTCTCCCTGTCCCTCTTCCTGAAATTCTCAATATTATTAACAGCTCCCAAGTGGCTAGCAATTTTCAGTTGTAACACATTACACTGAGCCCAATTAAAACCACTGCAGATCCTATTTTTTATGGCTTTACAGCTTTTGCAGGGTTGAAGCGTAAACAATATGGCACACATAATTTGTTCATTAAAAGAAAAGTTTGGGGGTTTTAAAAATTTTTTTGCCCTTTAAATTTTATAAAAACAAATGGAAATAATAGAAGTAATTCAAAATGTCATTGTTATCATTCTCTTTAATATACTTTTAAATAAATTCAATGGAATAGAAGAGTCAAGACTGATGCTTTTTTATTTGGAGGTCAGAACTCACTGAATTGTGCTTCACAAGGAACCAAATAGAGTTTCCATTGCATTTCTAACCTACATTTGACAGACAGCTTGATTCCAAACCAATATTTGAATTTAAATAACACTCAGCTTCTCTAGTATGCATCATTTTATGGTTATTCTCAAGGTGTATGCTAGAAAGTTGTAAAAGGTCATGACAGGAGTGCAATATACCAAGACAACTGCCAGAGCCATGCTTAGTCAGGTCAGTCCTCATGTACCATGAGGTTTTGTTTTCTGAACTCCCAAACCTTTTCTGGAGCAAGTGCAACCTCATACAACCTTCATACAACCTCAGCCTAAGTACAATAGCTTGTTTCTCACAGGCCTCCAAGTGTACAACATAGAGCTTAAAAACCCTTTCCTACCACCTCTAGGAAATTCACAGGTTCTGTGTCCATTCATTTTCCTGAACCCATCTGATAGCTTTTACTGATTTTACAACACCAAACTACAGGGCATTCCTACTGTAACACCAGTGAATATCAAGGAATTACCATTCACTTTTTAAAAATTACAAGAAATTCTAATGATGCAGTAACACAAGTTGACGTTATTAATGTGAAATCTTTTCTGAGCAATTTACCTAGGGGGGAAATTTCCCAGAGCTAACAGAGGCCAGAAGGAGTGAATTCACATCCCAAACAGAATTAGATAAAAAAAACACAGTGAGGAGTGTTCTGAAATGGAAATGGACTCACTTATCTGGCAGACTTTTACAGTCTTCTCCTCCCCATGTGCTACTGCAGATGCAAACACCTGGCAACGCATTGGAAGTGACAGCCCTCATCTTTCCAACTAACAATAAATGTTTTAAACAGCACAATTACACAGTCAATTTTGTCTCATGCTTCTTTCTTCTACAGATTCAACACCAGTCGCAAATATCGACCAAGCAGATGGACCATAGCAACCCCCCTGACAAGAATTTTCCAGTCTCCCCCCTCATCTGGCAGGACTGCAGCAATGCTGCCACATGGACATTGGAGTTTCTTAAATCCCACCATCACCAATAAAAGTATACTTAAAAAGTGCAAAAAGCTTAGGCCTCAACCATTCCCAAGGCTCAAAAGTTTTCATAAGCACTTTGCATTCAACTTGCCCCAGGTTCATTTCTCTGGCATTCCCTACCATTAATATAGACTCACAACTATTTCAGCTAGTCTCATTGTGTCACCCTTTACTGTCACCTGAAAGCTCATCACTCTGTCAAGCTGTTAAGGCTCATTTGCAAGAAAGACATAAGATGGCCTGTGTGGGAACACATTGCCTTGATGCCTTCTGAGATGCTGTCCCCAGAATAATTTTCTGGCCAATAAACCATGAATAAAAATGACAAAAACCTAAGAGTAGGACTATTAGCAAAATATTAACTTCTGTCCCTGTTAGCTCTTTAAGTAGGAATGATGATGCTCCATGAAGTCTTTCCAGTCATTTACTCACTATGTTTAAATTCCTCCAAGGAATTTCCTGTAGCTGTTTCATATGTACAGAGTACATAATTAACTACTACACTATGTAAATCTGCATCACAGAATAGGCAAGAAGTCCTGCAACTATTTTTCCTCTCACAGAATCTTTCAGCAAATATTTGTTTTTCCTGAAAAAGGCAAGTCCAGGGGTGGTAGACCTCACATTACATCCATTTTGCAAAATTGCTCTCTGAAATTCAAGCAGTTTAGCTGAATACAGGAGAGTTCCAGTGGATCATTCAGAAAGGTGAACCCCGAGAAGGTCCCTCTGTCCTCCAGCACTGCTGGGAGTTTACGAATCTGATCCTAATGTGTTAGATTAGGCAGCCATTCATCAACATCTTCAGCTACTCAATTTTAAGCCAACATATTTCTGCTTAATTTCACTGACACTTATCACACGCTGACATGTAAAGGCATGGGGATTAAGTGACAGCTTAACAAAACCCCTTCTGCATGCATATTTTTAAGCTTAAACATCACACCCTCTGCAAAGAACATAAAGGTGCAATGGTATATGCTTCTACACCTAGGTGTTTATGCATCTGCTACAACAACATCTGCTGCCTTCCCTTTTCATGCACCTATGCATTCATACTCAGCTGGGGTAAATGATCTATTGGCCAGATGGGAGAAGGCAAATAAAATACTCTTTTCAGGAGGATGGGCTCCTTGATCTGGTTTCCCACCTGGGTCAGTTCAGAGGGCAGAACCAGGTCAAGGTGGATAGAGGAAGCTTAAAAAGCAGTCCTACTGAAGGTGTTAATAGGTACGTATGTAGAAAGGATTCATCTTTGGGCATCTGCTGGTGTGAGTGGTTCAAACACACACAGAGACTTCCCACAGTACCTCAGATTGGTCATTTTTATGATCCTGACCACAAAAATAAATACTGTGAGATTCTGCTCTGGCAGACAGAAATGAAAATGTCCTCAAGCAGCAAACCAGACTGAAGATCTTGCTTTTAAAGTTTCAGATAGGTTCATCATAATAGAGTTAAAACATCTTTGGATGATTATCTATTTCGGATTCTCATATGTTCACTTCAGATAATCAGAAAGCTTGACAATATAAGTTTTAGTCAAAAACTTATCTTCACATGGAACATTTCTTGCCTCCATATATAAGCACAACAGGGTAGTGCAGAGGAGCTGTCTACCTTCTCACAAAGAGGACAACATGAATTTTCCCAAAAGCAAACAGAGCTGGTATGTCCAGATACACAAAGGCATATAACACTCAGGCTGGCAGCATGAATGAAACATTGAGCTTGGGAATGAACCTGGCAATAGGCCAGGAGATAAGATGCAGAGTAGCTCTTTGTACTCTAATACATGTGTCTGAATCAATGCTCAAACCAATAGCATCCTGACAGGTCTGCAGTCTTCCCTGACATTCTGTTTGTGGACATGTTTCTCAGCTTCATGTTGGCCAACACAGAGGCTGCTCTCAGGCTGGGTTCCTAGGGAGCTTGTCCTAGGTCTGAGTGCTCAACAGTTTTTAGACTCTTTGAACTCTCTTCTGCTGATTTAAAAAATAAAAATAAAAAGATTAAGATGAGCTAGATGTTTTAACACATGCCTGTTTGGTCAAATTACACTTTTGATTCTGAATTAGATACATGTGCTTTGCAAAGGAAACTTGTGGTCTCTAAGAGATTTGCTGCATGCTCTTCCTAGGCAATGAACTTACTTCACAGGGCATGACACAGACTTAACTGATTTAAATACAAAAGACATTCATTGACTTCTGTAGGTTTGGCTAAGCATGTCAACATCAGGCTATCTTCTACTAAAGACCAGGAGGAGCACATGCAAATAAAAAGGTCCCAGAAAGTGCTGAACCACTCCCTTTGTGCCCCACGGGAGGGACTGATGTCCCACTCTCTTCTAACCATCTCTTTAGAAATGCTCTCATCCCTGAAATCTGGAAATTCCTTCTTATCATAAATTTCTCATGTACTTAAAAGTGCCTTGGTTTTCAGATCTGTAGTAGACAATAGCAGAAAATTCAAATGAGAAAGAAAATCTACCACTGTTTAAAATCAGCCTAACACTTAGAAGGTGCCATACTTCTCCCTCTCTGTTAGCTGCAGAATTAGAATTACTCAGCAAAGCAACTCCCATGACTGGCATTACCAAACTGCCTACAGATTTCTCTGTCACCCTGTTGTTCATACAACACTTTTGCACACCATTCTATTTGGAAGTGTGGTTATTTCTGTTCCATGGATGAGCTGGTAGGAATTGGTCCCCGTGTCCTCTGAAGGTGACAACGCATGGCAATCTTTTTCCCCTCTTCTTCAAGTCTCCTTCAACTATCTCCCTACTAACAGGAGGATGAATTTATTGTTTGTGAATTTTTCAGGGACACTTAATCACACAAATCTCGTTAATCACTGACAAACTGTTTCCTGTATGTCAAAAGTCCTCCCATTGGATTGTAATGGCCCAGTTATAACCACAGAAAGAAAAAGACACAACAGCTTGTTTCATTTTGGCTATTCAAGACATGTGAAAATTCCCTGTAGATCTTTGGTGGTTCTCAGATTAAGACTCATCTATCTGTCTTATTCTCAAGGGAAACCAGGCAAAGCTTGAACAAGAAAAAAATAACCACACATAGCAGAGTTATTTTCTCTATTTACTATGTTTCTCTCAACTGAAATCTAAAAAAAAACCCCAAACAAATAAACAAACAAAAAACCAAATAAATAAAGAAACAAAAACAAAAAACCAAACAACAAAATAACAAATAGGGTGTCCATAAAAATTCTGGAAATCTAGAAGCTCTAAAGTCAGCAACAGTAAGACCAGTTTCATATCCAACCTGCTGAGGGCTTAGCTCTTAGCAACCTGGAAAAACAGAGAAGTTCAGCTCTCTTCTGCATCTATTTCTTTAGACCAGTAAAAAAGGAGAAGAAATAAGATGTCCACCACCTATTTCATTGACCGAAGCACAAGGAGTAGATTGACCGTGATCTTGCCCAAGATTGACCTGTCCAAGATGATGCAACAAATCCATGTCAGAATTGGAACAGACCTTTCCTCTGAAGGTGTTTTGTGCCTAGACCTGAGCTCAAATGAAAGTAAAAATAAAGAACAAAACAGCTCTGATTATTATTGGCAGAGAGAAAACTAGAAAAAAGATTCACAGGGACAAAAAAATTGCACACAAGCAAGCATTCTTCCCAAGAAACCTAAAGAAAATTTAGATGTAGAAACTCAAAACATTCCATACAAATTGTATGAGAAACAGCAAACAGGATATTTTTATGTTTTGCAAAATAGGTGATAGTGTAGTAAGATACAGCAACCCTTTGTAAGTCTCTGAATCCTCCTTGTGTTACCTCTGCTTTGCCTCTCAGAAGATGTGACATGCCTCTCTTCTTGAGCCATAAAGCATTGATTGGATTCAAACTCTTTCTGCTTCATCCTCTCTCTCCTGTTCAATGCAGTGCATGCAGCACTCCCATCAGTGGACAACATCACTCTGTAGTCATCCAAGGTTTTTGTCAAGGGGCTGCATTTAAATATGCATTGTTTTCAACAAAGGAATAAAGCTATGGAAGGTTACTAGAAAATTAAATGCAGCTATAAATTAATTTCTGTAATCACTATTCATTAATATTTAATATATTTATATTAAGGATAAATCTCCTCAATTCCCTGGGCATCCTGCATTTAATAATGTGGAAACAGCTTATCTTCTTCCTATTGCTGAGACCATTTGTAATAACTAGTGATGTTAAATGTGGTTTTTTTTAAATCAATAATAAATAAATACACAAACACTTCCCCCCAGAATGCTCCTGATGTTATTTACAAAATTAAAAAAAAACAACTATAGAATGCCAAGGGATTTCATAACCATTTCATTACTACCTTCCTAATTGTATGTGGTGGAACTGCATAATCAGTTTATTGAAATTGAAATCTTTGGAACTGATTCTCCCTACAGACATTAACAATAAGCATCCTGTGCAGTAACACAGTACTTAATGTAATATAAACATTATATGCACCAAGCTCTAAACATCCCTTGGCTTCGCCTGCTGGAATTGGACATTTCTAACACTCTTGTGTTCTGCTGCTGCATTGAATCAAATATCTAATTTACAGACTGCAAAATACAATATTCCCATATTACAATAAATAAAGGAAGATATATTCAGAAAACACACACACACAATCGGTGTGAGGATAAGCAAGAGTACATTTAATAAAGTGGAAATAAAACAGACTCTTCTAGGAAATCTGAATGGATTTTGATGCACAATATGAAAGAAATTGCTTCTGCTTCCCACTGTGTCCCTGCAAATAACCAGTCTGATACCACACAGGACAGATCCAACTTACTTCTACTTTACTCTTCTGAGTAGCTCCACTCATATAAGCAAAATTATTTTTACTCAAGTGTATATTCAGATACCAGTAGCATTGCTCTCTAAATAAAGAAGTTTATATTTAAATTTGCAGGATTTAGCATGGTGATAAGTAACAGTAAGACTACTTATAAGACTAAGAAACATTCTGCTGAATATTCTCAAGTCAACTATAAGTCAACACAAAGAACTCAAAACCAAGAAGAATTCTATACCTTTGTCTGCCTTTATTTTCATAGGCAAATAAGAAAAACCTGAGATTTTGTTATTATTACTGTTGCAAAGGCTTTTGTCCTTTTTAAAGGTCAGGAAAGGTTTTTTTAGGGCAAAACCTCTGATTGATGGGTTTTAATAACATTCTTTTTTCAGTTGCCTCCAACAACATATATATAAAATAAGTCTTTACCAAACAAGAGTTTAATAATTAAGTTAAAGAGGACTAGCTGGTTTCACTAACATTTCCAACAATTAAAAGAACAGAAACGGGAACATGTAGTAAAAGAACTACTGACCTAATAAAAGGAATGGAGAAAGTTGTTTCTCTCTGAACTGCTGTCAAGTGGCAGCAATGTCATGTGGGCCTCTCAAAGTCAGTCTCAGTCCCCTCATCTTCATTAAGTTTTATAAGACATTGAAAAAATAATTAAGATTAGGGCTGTTAGATCTTGGGATTGTTCAGTTCCCTTGTAGCCTCCCTCTTGGTTCAACACTGATGGTGCATAATAATGCAGTGTTACAACCAGTGTGAGACTTCACAGTCAGAACCATCCAGAAGAAGTGCCAGATAGGGGAGTCCAGAGTTGAGCACAGCATTTTGAAAAATTATTTTTCACTTTCTTAGAATGTCACAGTTTTGCAAAGATGTGCAAGGCACCTCCAGCTCCACACTCAAGCTCAAGCAAAGCCTCACAAAAGACTTGCTCCTACCAGGGCTCTACAAAGCTGCACGTCACATCGTAGGCAAAGGAGGTTGCTGGTTAGTGTTCTAAGAATTGTAATGACAAAATAAATTGAAAACATATTTTTTATAATACAGTGTCCAATCCAATAGTGCTCAGTGTTTTCTGGTGCCAGCTCAACCTATGAGACAGAACACTGTCATTTTGGGAGGAAACAATCTTCCACAGACTTACACACCAGAGTGTAAATGGCCATGTTGGGCATGATACAACACAACAGCTTGCCCTTAGTGTGCTACTTTGATTACTTAAACCTCAGTCTGGCAAAGCACTTGAAATGCATAACCCTCCCAATGACAGAAGGTCTTGGCAAGACCAGCAGAGAGACTCCCATTGATTTGAAAGATGATTCCTGGACAACGACCATTTGGCTATATCTGAATTACTGCTTTATAACAGAATGGTTTGTCTGCCACCTTTAAAACATCAAAGTGTGCTAAGAAACAATTAGAAACAGAAAGAGAAGGGGGAAAAGCATTCAACCAAATTTAAATGCACGTTCTCCTCAATGGAGATCCTCCTCCATCATCAGTTAAAACATCAGACAGTTGGGAAGTACTGTACACTCACACCAGGCTAAAGACCACTGAAAACAGTCTAAGAATCAAACCAAAATGTATGTGGCAATCAAAATATCATGAACAAAACAGCATTAATGCAATCTTAATGTGAAAGGAATACAATTTCTTGTACTGCTCATACTGTCTTTTTTGGAATATGGTACAAGCCATTGGAAGCAGGCTGGGTGCTTTAAGCAAGTTTTGCTTTGTCTTATTAAATAAAAGCTCTATTTATTAAATAAGTTTAGGAAATAACCTGTTTGTCATGATACATGTGTGTGAATATATATCTCCTCCCTCTGTCCTTTTTGAGTAAATCTATCCTCAGATCATGTCATACAAAAACATGCAAGCAGTCTGACTCCTACACAAACAGAAATATGATTTCCCTCCTTTTTCCCTTTTGTGTTAGTTCGTGCTCCAGCATCACACTTCAGGATAAAGAGTTACAACAGAAATATTCCTCTAAAAGTCAGTCCCTTCCACTGTCTCATCTTTAAGCAAAACTTTGCATCTGTAATACCTACATGTACCTAGCTGCAAAGGTGAGTACTCAGACTACGTAGTACTGAAAAGCAAAGTACTCTAATTATGTAATAGTTCATTTTTAAACACTTGCTTATACTCTGTAAATCATGCACCTCAAGAAGCCTTTGCAGGGTCAACATAGATTCAAAGCACTGAGTGAAAGGTGGCTTTCAGTTTTATGACTTGATTTTTTTCTGCCATCTAAGAAATACAGAAAAGGCCTGAGATGCATCTCTTTCCTTGTATTTTATAATTTCCAGCAATTTCTGCCCAATCTCTTAAAATCTAATGCTAAAATGTATCTGTAGCTAGGAGGAGAAGAGAAAAGATTTTCAGAATTGCACCACAAATTGATGCATTTCAATACGTGTGTTCTGGATGGACAAGACAAAGACAAAGAGTATTTAGGAGAAGGAGGATCATGTCTATCACCAACATAAAGAGGAGAAGTGGATGTAGGTTAATCTTGCCATGGCATGGAAAGCTTATGACAAATGAAATTTCTATTAAAGAGCACTGCATTCTCCAGTGAACTTTTGTAATTGAAAAATTAGCATTTAGTTTTACAGACAACATTCAGGTGAGCATTTGCAATGTCTTTCTGCACACAAGCAATAAACCTTGCTACCAAACATGGAGTCACCAAGCCGGGAGAAGGGGCCAGCAAGGAGACAGCTATACCTGGACTAGGGGCAGGATGAAATGTGTCTTTGGCTGCAGAGTGGAAGTGCACAAACCTGAGCCTGTAAAGGAAGGTCACTGACCTGTTTGCTATGAAACCCAAAGTCAATTGGCCCAGACTGTAAGGTAACTTCTGCTGAGGGCTGTTAACTTGTCATGGAGGCAGCCACAGGGGTAAGTCACAGCTGAAGAAGTATCTGTTCACCTGATGGGCACAAGTCAGATCAGTACCCAATACAGAAAGGCAAAAGCACTTCTCTTCTTTGGCTCCTCTTGCCCCAGGAGCACACTCTAGCAGGCAGAAATACTTCCTGACTCAGCACAAATTCAGTAAAAAGGATTCCCAAGGGAAGCTTGAACTAGATTAGGTTTGGAGTTGGGCAGCAGAATTGCTAAAGAGAAACAACAGCATGCTTTCAATAAAAGCAGTGGTGTGTGAAAAAAAGCTGTGCAAAGCCTGTTTACCTCTCAGATTTCTTCATGCTTCTTTCTCTTACTCTCCTCCCCAAAGCAAAAAAGTATATCTGAAGGTAGAAGGCAAACCTGAGACTCTGCCAGAATCCAAAAGCTTGTAAAACATGCAAGAGTTCCCTGGCTACTCCTCTGGCCTGCAATATGGTGACTTTCTAACAGGGTTTGGCTGAGCCCCACACTAGCACAGAACTGGGTCTTTAGTGAAGGATTTGTACTTGAAAGTGGTAACTAACAGGGAAAGCAGGTGGTTTTTAGAGGATTCATAAGACCCTAAGAAGAGCTTAAGTGAGACTGTAAAAGCAAACACATCCTTCTCATTACTCCTATGCTTGAACTCATTTCCAATAAGGCCAGTGAGAGAAGCTCCAACAAACATCAATAACAACCACATCAAACCCCACATCTTATAAACTCAGAAGCATACTTTTCTTCAGAAGCACTTTCTTGACATAAATGTAGTCAGGAGATGACAAGGAAAACTATGCCTTTTTAAAGCTGTAAAGCAAAGTTGGTTAATAAAAATGTTTTCCTTGAAAAGAGAGTGATCTAAATTTCACTAAGTACAGTACACTCTGTATTTCCTTTGTACAAGCTCAGTTCTCCTTTCTATCCTTCTTAGTCAGCACGCCCAAATTGTCACAGAGAGTGGCAGCACTTCAACAGGAAAGGCCACTAAAGCTGCTTACTAGTATCTACTCTCACAACGTGAAGCTACGTGACTTGTTTTTCCTACTTTACCTGCCTCCTACAAAAAGCAGGAAATGAGGGAGGAAACTCAGACCAAGACTTGATACCTGAGAAAACTACATTTTCTTCAGGACTAAATTCCTTTTCTTATAATTTAATATAATTTTCACTATTGTCTTAAATTAGATACATCACCAGAGGACTGTCCCACGTCCCCCTGAGATGCAGGCTTTCAGAGACACATGGTAAGCTCTGGAGGGAAAGGCACATTACCTGGCAGAGACAAAGATAACACAAGTCTGTCCCTGCCAAAAGGGGATCTAAGGCCTCCTGGGATGCTGGAAGAAGCCACCCACAAGCAGTGGGACCTAGCCAGCAGTGGTTCCAAGAACACAGGCACTATCTCCTGCAAAACACTTATGCAGTGTCTGACACAATAGTTAGCTTGAACCTCTGGCTGCCAAAGTGATAAGAATACTACAAAGCAAAAAAAAAAAAAAAAAAAAAAGCAACAGTGTGAAAGGGACACTCGTGGGCCAGAATAGCAGGCAGCAGCTTTTCTGCACATACAACACTTTAAAATCACCTAAAGTGTCCTGCAGATACTTGACATCCAACCTATAAGACAAGCAAGTATGAGGTATCTCCCTGATCAAAATAACACGTAGGGAAAGCAAGTCAGGAGTATTTTTTCTAACTTCTGATTTGGGATTTCTTGACTACCAGTCTCCATGCTCCAATCACTAATCCTTGCATCCAGTAGCTAAGGAACCTCCATGCATGTAACACTAATCTTATCTTGATGCTGGAAGAAAAACAGATCAATACAGTATTCATAAGCTGCTGTATGACTAAAGTATCGATGCAGTTTTTCTCATGTGTATCTATGCCTTGCTACTTCTATTTTGTTTGCTTTTCTATGTATGCAAAATACATCCATGTTTCTAGCAGTTGTATCCATAAAATGAAGAAAAGGCTTGAACAAAACTCTGGCTCATCAATATCATGATTGCTTCAGCACCAGAGGGTTCACTACTGCCAGACATTGAGCTATATTATGGTTTCTGAAAATTTGAAACACTTTGACATATCTTGGAATTAATTAGTGCCTAATTTAAAAAGTGACCAAATTCTTTACCTTTCATTTTCACTCTATAATGTAATATTTCAAGAATCATTCTTTTTTTTTTAATTTTTAAAAAAATGTTTTAACTTCTGGGGATAGCTCCATCCTTTTGTTCTTATTTCTAACAGCACCTAGTGCAATAAAAGCCCTTGTATAAAGAGTGGAATTACAAAGAGGTAATACAATAGTCAACCTTCATGAATTTGACTAAAAGTTTGTCATTTAATTCCCACTGCTATGTAAACTAATTAAAAATACATTTCCAAATTAGGGTTTTTTTGAAAGACACCATAATTTTTCAAATTTAATTTTCCTTGCTTGTTGATATGGACTGCTATAAAGCCTACATCTCTGACATAGAATTACTTTGACCTGTAGACCCAGGTAGAAAATTTCTGATTCTACTCTATTTTATTTTGATTGGAAAATGCCAAAGTAGTGAAAATCAATTAACTGAGTTTCACCAAAACACCATTTGCAGAAGAGGAAGGGTACACAAAACGTAGAGCAGGATTCTACTTTCTACCCCATGCACCATACCCTCACATTCTATAGGATGCAATGTTCCTCTCTATCTTCTTCTATAGAATTAGCTCCATTTCCTTTCCATAACAGGAAGGAAGCCAGGCAGAAACCCTTAGTGTTTTACTGAAGTGGGACTTGTGTGTCTGGGTCAGCCCCAGCAGCCTTTGGCCCTGCCAGAGCCCAGTGCTGACACATACAGAATTACCCTGCACGTGCTTCAGCACCTTGAATGCAGCTTCAGTGCACAATACGTGGGGTGCAGAATTCAGAAATTCATGCCCAGCTTACCAGATACAGTGGTAAAATGCTGCTGGCAACACTCCTGGGTTCACATGACGCTAGACACAGCTCACATGCAGATGAATCAAGGACCAGGATTACCCTTCCGTATTGTTTCTATTAAAAAAATCCAACTCACCCAAGTCAACCAAAAATTAGATTTAAAAATTAACTGGTGTTAATTTTACTCACAACTAGAAGAATGTGAGAAGTAAGTTTTCAGCTATGGTAATAATTTCAAGCATCTACATCCTTCAAAAAATAACAATCTGACACCATGCATAAATATAAATATGAGTAAGTATATATGTATTTTTAAGAAATATTAATTTTCCATTATGAAATTCCTTTCATCATCAGCTCTGTATTCCTGCAAAATCTTTCTTTCAATAGAGAGATCTTTCCCACACCTTCAGTGGAAAGAAACCACAACTTTTCTCTGCTGCCTCCCAAGGTCTGCAGGGACAACTGCCCAGGATCCCTGCGGGAATGACTGAACATGTGGGATTGCTGGAGACTCCCTTGGACTGATCCAGTGCATCATCCCTGTTCTTAAAACTGGACATAAGTGCCTTGGTGAGCCAAAGCCAGGGAACACTGTATTATGTGAGGCTGTGAACAACAGCATACCATGTTTACCTATTTGGTTAAACCTTGCAACCTGAAGAACAGTTCCCCTGAATGTCAGCAATATTAATAATATGACCCTGAACCAACCGGTTGCTTTCCTCTCCAGAGGGGTTTCAGCCAAAAGGGAACAAAAGCACTAATATTAATCACTGAGCAGACTGGCTCCTGGGAATACACCAAAATATCTTTATGCAGGACGTGAATTCCTTCTGCAGTGCCACATGTGCAGATGCTGCTGCTGCTGCTGTTGCTATACGAAGTGTCATATATGTCCCATGGATACACCATACAGTACTCAACATAGCGTCTGCCAACAGTTATTTCACTAAGATTGGTTCCTTTGCTCTTTCCTTGGATTTATTATAGTCGTGTATGTATTTTCTTCACTTTCCTGACTAGTTGCCAATACCTATAAACACAATGTAAAATAATGTGCAATCTTTTGTGGGTTTTTTGAAAACACTGCAATACAAATAACACAGAATTATAAAATCTAGGCGGATGCTGTCTCCATATGATAATGCAAGGCATGACATATATCTGTCATTCAGATCTTGCTATATCACATACAAATATTTCATTAGTCTCTCATGGATTTTTAAAATCTTTAATCCCATGATTAGCTGACTGATTCAATGTGTAATTATTTGATTCCAGTCTTTCTATCACAGGTTCTCCTTTCTCACTCTCCAAAAGCATGAAACTTCTACCAAAGGTTAAACTACCTCTGGATACAGGAATCCAGTATCTTTCTTTAATAGAGGGTTGGGGTGGAAATCTTTCACAACACCCTAAAAGAAGAAATTAAGAGTGTTACCTTAAAAGGGAATCTTAGCTTCCCAAAGAAAACACTTGTTATACTTCAAAGTCTTCACTGAAACCATTGCAATGTCATTATAATTTTATCTAGAGAAAAGACAATATAAGATATTTTTTCCCCAGAAGGTTTTATGGATGCCTCTGAGCCTTGTGCAGTTCAGGTTGATCTAAATACACCTGAGGGGGCAGGGTGTTCTGTTCCCATCAGTGGAAATACGTCAGTAAGATTATGGACACAAATAAATATTTCTGATACTAAGAGCCCATTGTATTCACTGTAAGAGAAGCATGCCACACAGATAATTAAAGCTCTACCCATCCTATTGGCCCATTCCTATTTCCTCATGTCAATAGACTTAAAGATCCTTGGAGAAGGAACAATACGAGTGAGAAATATAGCTGAAGCCATTAAGCACAAAATTTCTAAAACAGTCTTGGCAGATCATCATGGCTTTATCTTATACACTCTGTCATGCCAAGTTTCTCAGGCTTTCAGTTGAAGGATTAAGACTTTCTCCTGAGAAGTGTCAGGCCAGGCTATCATGAATTCCAATTGCAGTGCTAGGGACTGCATGGGACTTGAGATAATATATTATGAAGCAGACTTCACAGGTCTTCGATAATTTATTACGGATCTCTCAGCCCTGCTTAAAGAGCTGTCCTTGATCAACCAATTGTCTAAGTTAAGGAGAACAAAAATAAAATCCCAGGCTGCATAAGTAAGCTGTAATAAGAAATAAGCACTTCATGGACACAAAGAGATACAGACAGCACAGAAACCTCACTCAGCTGGCTGCACTGTTTAAAATGTCTCTGGTGACCACAACACATCACTGCAAGTCTGTTGAGGATATTTAGTTTTAATTCTCTGTTAGAGTATTACACAGTACTGAAAGTGATGAAACAGCATTAATGTGAAGGCTACCTGTAGTTATTTAACTAGCTCTTTATTTAAAATTAAGTATCATTACTCTAGCAAAAAACAAGTTTGGGGCAGAGTTTGCCATTGCTCCTGCATCCCAGGAAGTCTAGAAAAAGTTAACTGAAATAAATTTTGAGTAGCTGTTAGAGCTGCTATTTTCTAGTGTTTAAGAAATTCAAAGGGAAACACTGCAAACATGGGGGTTTAGTTCTAAGGACTAGATTTGGAGACTTTGACTAACATCTCTGGTGCTTTGGAGCTTAGAAGCTAAAAGGTAACTGAAGTCCTTTTGTTTTCTTAAAGTTAAAGGTGAATCAAATAATCATGGAGACATGTTTATTTATTTAATCCATTTTATTTTCAGTATGTGATGAAATAAGATAAGCATTTCTGAGATTTCTCTAGTAATGCAGCATGAAATGATACTCAGATATTTTTGTGCAGTCTACTCACATTAAATTGAGTTGTCTTTTAATTTGTTTTGCCAAGAAAACGCCATTACAGGTAAGGCCTCTTACTGAAAAAAATGCAACTTTATGTCTTATAAAAATGCCTTGAATTCTCTACCACAAATGAGAACAGACTCTTTAAAACTACAGGCACTATTCAGATGTGGATCCACACTGAAACAGCTGAAATTCATTTTACATCATTTATTCTTGCTTCAACAGATTTTTCAGGTATTATAAACATCCAAAGCACTCAAGCACAACTGCTGAAGAACTTTTATGAAAGTTACTACAACCACTGCATGGAAAGATAAGAGAAAGAAAGGCTTTGTGTGCATACTCTCTTTCTGTTGCCATCCTTGTCCAATATGATGTTTGGTATTCACACTCTATGTATAGTCTCCATCAGGGCACTTTATTAAACCATCACCAGTTTTTAGGACTTTTAGTTCAATTTAGGAAAAGAGAAGGGGTACAAATGAGAGAGGAGGAGTGAAAACGTCATTTGTATGAAAAAAGGCCACATCACATTGCTGGTTTCTTGATGGGAAGATCTTTCCTGATAGAGTTCAAAGGCCTAGCCGCTGCTATTTCTTTGAAGATACAGAAGCTGTGTCAGTTCTTTTCCCAAGCCGTACAGGTTGCCACTTCTGTTGTGCAGTTATGTATCCCTCCTGACATCCCATCTGGCAGTAGGATTCCTTAACCCTTGGAATAAGCTTTTAGTGTTCACAGTGAGACTCCAGACATATGAGTCTACTGAGAATTGTCATGATGGGCAATTACCTTTCAACTTCATCACAGGGTAATATTTTCTAAGCCTTTCACATTTCCAGTTCAGATGCATATGCCATCGATGAACTGGTGTCTCATGAAGAGGATGCAGAGAAGGTGGATTAGCACCATCACCACGTCCCACAGAGCTTCAGCCTGTGAGAAAGCAATTACTGTGCACTAGTATTTTTCCTCTTTCCCTACCGGGGGAATGTCTTTCTACTAATAATCTTGGAAAAACTCATATTCCACTCACAAGAAGCCTGTCTGCTCCTGTAATGTTGCCAGAAGTGCAAGTAAGCAGCATAAGTCTTTCCTGACTCTCTCCCCCCTGCGACTAGGGTACTGTGTACATTAAAGTTCTCTCTCCCTCCCTACATCTGTGTAAGGCTTGTGAATTAAAGAAAGGAGCCGTGCAGGTGTGATAACTTGTCTCAGAGTCCCTAGGCTGCATACAGCACAGCAAATCTTGCCACTGCAGCTGCCACAGGCAACAACAATCCACCAACAATATCTACGCCGAACTCAGGTGGAAAGCTTTATAATACAGCTGTAACATCAGAGAAAAGTACACCAAAAAAACGCAAACACAGCTCCTCCTTGCTCTCCCTCAAAACCAAGGTGTGGGGTAGCCTTTTGCTGCTAATCACCCTGGGGCGCTTGGGCTGCCCAGAAGCATCACACAGTGTGTTGTCACATGCAGGAGCACAGACCACCAGCACCATCTCTGACAACACCCAGGCTCAAAAGCCAGCAGATAAACAAAGAGGCAACATCCGCTATCAAAGTGTCAAATATCTACAACCTCTATCATAACATAAAGATTACAGCAAACAAAATAGACATCTAAGAGGCAAAGAGCTGTAGGAGAGCAGAGGAGAGAAGTGATTGTGAGTGTGGAGCAGGTGAGAATGCCTTTCCTGACACTGCAAATGGTGCAGAAACTCAGGGCTGACATGTTGTGACTACAATTTACCAGTAAGATATGCTTTTTACAAACCCAGGCTCCTTCTTCTTAAGGTACTTTAGAAAACATTATCAGGTTTGCAATCAACCCAAAAGCAAAATGTGACTCCTTGGTCAGACTGGAGAGCTAAGCAGCATTAAGAAAAAGTCTCCCCTTCAAATACTATAGTGCAATTTGCTCAGATATTTTAGGTGCACATTAGGCGTTTGTTTCCAGCATGCATGGCAATTGTTCCAGATAGCTGAAGATTTCGTGATGAATCTTTAGGGTTCTGACACACGAACAAAAGGCCAACATCTAAACTCCAGGTGCAAAGTTGGAGCTCAGTAAGAACAATCTCTGAAATGCAGACTCCTTTCAAGTCATATTAGCAGAGAACCTCTTAATTGCTTTCTTTATTGGTATTTTTGCCCTCTGCACCATAGCTGCTAAATGACAACAGGCTATACCCTTCACAAGCCATGTATATTGGGCACCAGAAGGTATGGGCCTCATTCTGCTTTCCTGATACGTTCCATTTCAAAATCCGTAACATACTGTACTGCACTGTTTGGGTCTGCCTGCTGGTGAAACTACCTGTAGCTAATCTGGATGACCATGGCACTATCCTGACCAGATTTCCTCTGCTCCCAGCCCAGGGAAGGTTCCCAGTCCTTGCAGTAACTTCTGTAAGCATTCTCCCATGCACACATGGGGAGAGACTCCACACCCTGAGCCAAGGGAGACTTAGCACACTGGGGGGGCTGCTTCATACTCACAGGTTTTTGACAATGAAGAGGTTAAAGTTGTGCACACGTTTGCTACAGAAAGAAGTATTGTCAGCAAAAATAAAAAAAATTATGTTAGAAGCAGATGGAGCGAATAATTTCCCAACCTTTGCTACATAAACACAGAGTCTAAAGGCTTCAGGCGACTTTTACCCCGGACTCTGTTTTTGTCAGATCAATGACAAGTCACGTTAACAGCGGTGTTTAATTCTATCAATATGTGACCAATTGTGTTAGATTGTTTGGCCATTGATTTCACTTAGTGCTACAGTTGAGCTCTGAAAGGAACTGCTTTCTCCTGCATTACCACACATGGTGACAAATGCCCAGTGCTGACTTTCGGTCCGCAACACACAGAAGCTCTACTTTAAAAAAAAAAAATCCAGACTGCTTACATGGCAGGGGAATACAGCATGATAGTTATATTCATGTTATTTTTATTTTCTGAATTGCCAGGCTCATGGAATGCTATTTAGGTTTGAAAGAGGATATTCACAAAAAGAGCTAAGCAGACAGTAAGACAGATGACAATTTGGCTGCATGAAAATGATAAGGCAGACCTGGGAAGCTGCACAGAGAAGGAAAAAAAAATGAAAAGGCTGATTCCTTTCATATTTACAGTGAAGAGACCACATCCTGAAGTGCCTATCTCGGCTTCTAGCACCACTTGCTCCTGCAAACCCACCTTGTGCACGTGAGTTTTGACCAGAAGCGACTTAACAGCAGTGGTCTTTAGTGTATCATATCTGCCATGGAAAGCCTTTGCACCAAATTCCTAATGGGAATTTTTATGGGGGCTCATACAACTGCCACAATACATACAGGTGTCAGACTAGAGGCTTAAAGAAGTAAGCCAGGGTTTGGCAAGCTTTTCTCCTGTACGATGAAGTTCTTTATAAGTACTTATTAAACTGATTTTATTTGGAGGGAAAGGGGAAAAGGGGAAAAGTGGAAAAGTGGAAAAGGGGAAAAGGGGAAAAGGGAAAAGGGAAAAGGGAAAAAGGAAAAGGGAAAAAGGAAAAGGGGAGAGAGAGAAAGAAGTAGAAAACGAAAGAAGTAAAAAAAAAAAGAAGTAAAAAATAAAAAGAAGTAAAAAAAGAAAGGCGTAAAAAAAGAAAGAAGAAGAACAAGAAAAAAGAGAAGGAGAAAAAGAAGAAAGCGAGAGGGAGAAAAAGAACATCCATTCACCATCTCCTGAGTTGTTCCTGGGGCACATGCCAAGGTTCCATGGGGAGCTCAAAGGGGTTTGTACAGGGAGTTCAGGCAGGCAGAGTCCTGGGCTGGAGACTGTCACCCCCTGGCCAGGTGTGCAGATGCCACCTAACTCCTTTGGTAACGTTGTCAGTGTTCTGCTTGCCACCAGCTTGGGGCATGCTGGCAAGTGCAAGTACATGACACACAAATCCATTAATTGTTCCCTCAATTTACAGCTTTGCAGCTTCATGGCACATCAGGGCTGCCACTAAGACTGTCAAACCAGATGTTCCCAAAAATCAGGAGTTAGGCTGGAAGTCTTGAGGAGAAAACAAATCGCGCGGTTTCTAAGGAAATATTTAGTGACAAAATCTTTTATTTTCTAGATCATTTAGACACTGTTTTCTGGCATTTCTGCTCAGAAATAGAAATATATTTTAATATTTCTCATGTGATTTTTCTGGGAATCTAAGAAATGTTGCTACATAGCAAAAGCCAAACCAAGGCAAAATTCAGATAACACTTGTAATAACATAAGTCTTATTTAACTCAAATTTCTTGCTCTGCCCAAAACCATGCTTCAGATTTTTACATTTACTGGTCACCTTGTGGAAGCAGCATTTGTCTGTATGATGGGAACATTGGACGAGGAAAAACAAGCATGACCGAGTTTCTCTGTACCCCTTGTTCAGAGCATTTATGTGGCCTCAATCAATATCTGACCTTTTGAGTCAGAAAAACATTATAGGAAATCAACTAAGATTATGAAATACAATGAATTTTACCTATCTCTAAAGGAAGGAGGCTTGTTTATTCTGTCTTGATGAATTAGCAAGCAAGGATTTGCCAAAAAGCTCAGAGTGGACAGAGCATAAACTTTGGCAGCAAGGAAAGATTTGGTGAGACCCCTCATTTAAACAGTCTTTTATTTTGGTGAGTAAGTTATTCTGGTTTACTTTTTACAAGAACCTTACAAGAGCATTATAATTTTTTTTATGTTGATTCACCTATGATCTTGTACTATAAAATATTTACAAAAAAAAAAAAAAAAGGAAAATAAAAAAAAAAAAAAAAAAAAAAAGAGGAAAATAAACACACACTGTTAGCTGATTTAAAAAATGAACTAAAAATGTATTTTCGAAACAAACAAAAAAAATAACACCAAGAAACTGATGAAAACTAAAATAACTATTTGGTGCAATCCTACTACAAATAAAATACATGCCAAACACTCTAAAAGCTTAAGTCAAAGGAAGAATAGACTTCTAAACCACAGAAGTCTCATAGGAAGGTTTTTCTAGTCATCTCAGAAGTCCAGGATGAAGCCCAAAGCAAAGGTATGCATTTGAAACACAGTGTAGTTGCCTTAATTGAAAAAAATATACAAATATATATATTCCCAAAAGGACTTAGCTCTGTTCTCTCACTGACCTGCATGCCACCATTAAAGGTGGAAAAAATGTCTCTCCAACCTGCATCCAGCACTACTGAGCTGGCGTGGAAATTCTCCACCGATTTCACCTTGTTGAACCAGTTTCTCATCTAACAGAGATATTTACCAAATCGAAAAGGGAGGAAAAGCACACTTATTCGCGTCCAGTGTACCACTGCTGTGCAAGACATACAGCAGAGTCTAATTTCAGTGTGCAGCCCATCCTCTCCCTCCTCCTGAGCTGCTCTCTGTTTAAGGAGGCTGGAGGACAGCACCCACAGGCCACTCTTAATTAAGATGGTCAGGAGGTGTGCGCACATTAAAACGGCACAGGCAGCGGGCTGTTGTGTGCAGCTTCCTAAAGCCTTTAGCCCTTGTGCGCCTTTACAGCACTCAGCTTATCAATTTACTTGCAAATGGCTCCCTGAAGTATTAACCCAGGTTAATTATTCGTCAAATATGATTATGCAGTGGTAATGTAAAAAATCGGAAATGCGGGATGGAATTTTTCACTCCAGCGGTTTGGCAATTGTGGCAGCTGGTGGAGAAGCTGGAGTAATTACCAGCCCATTCCAGCTGGTGGATCAGCACTCTGGTTCAGGGCGGGTGGGGGGAAGAAAAAGCAATAAAGAACCAGAGGAGCGGGAATATGAGCTGTGCCAATCGACGTGGGGAAAATTTCACAGCTGCTGGTGGTGATAAATGAGAGACGGTGGCCCTACTTCTAATCAATACATGTAAATGCTACTCATTACAGCTTTTATACACACTTCTCAATTAGCCTTTCCTCCCACTGGTAACAAGGAATGTCATGCTTTCTGGACTGTGAAAGTGGTTCGGCAGTAAGTTCACCTGCATCGGTGAGACACGGGAACAATGCTCGCAGCTCAGCCTGGCAGCAGGTGGTAGCAGTGGAAGTCTAAATTCCTCCTGTAATGTGAACTAAATGAAATCCCAAGTGTTGTCATTTAATTAAATGTTTTTTTAAATACCATTTCCTCTTTCTGGCAGCTAGAATAACCCAATCCCAGACACACTCCTTTGCCTCCCCATGAGTCCTTCAAAGCCAGGGAGGGGGGAGGGTGTGGGGAAGAACTAAAGTTTACTCTGTGAAAAACAAATACATAAAAAGGGACTAAATGTTAGTCCCACACTTTGGTAACGAAATTATAATTTTACAGAATAATAGTTTCACTGTTTCATTTCCTCCTTTTCAAAAAGGTTATTTGCTCCCTATTTCTCCTCCCCCAGTCCCCCTATGTGAAAGAAAGGAAGTGGGATGACCCCACAAAACAGTACCTCCTTTCTTTGCAATGGGAAAAATCATCAGCACCCACTCTGTTTTGGGAGTACAGCCCAGCAAAGGCATGGGCACTGCACGGGCTCACCACAGCCATCCTCCTCAGTTCCTGGTGCCAGGCTAAGCAGCTCCCCAAAGCTCACCTTGCATCTCTAGTGGCTGTCTCTTGACACTGTCAGAGAACTGAACTCTAAATGGAAATACATCATTATACACCATCCCAGGATACATCTTCCATCACAAGATGTACGCTTTTTGAAGAGTCACAAAGTCTGCTTGCTTCTTTATTAATCCTAGAAGCTACAGTCTCAGAAACGAAAAAGGAATCAACACATCTGCTAGGTTTTCACAGGGTCCTCAGTCTAGTGACAACATGTACCCTTGAAAATCACCTTGCTTCACTGAGATTTATGGTATTTTATGTTTCTCTAAAGGTCCTGTTGTAGGAGTCAAGTGAATACAGAATATTACCTTCACTCTTCTTCCTCCCTCACCCTACAAAAAACAACAACAACAACAACAACAAACAACAAACCAATCCCAGAATTTTCAGCTCTTCATGGTTTTAGAGAACAGAAATGTGAACGCAAGAACCACAGAGCCTCAACACTCAAGAAACAATAATTTACTATTTAAGAAACCTCCAAAACCTACAATTTTATATTTTAAGAGTTGGTGTTCCCAAAGCTATTCAGCTGTTAACCCATTCTGCTCATGTGAACCAGTACAGAGTACTAATTGCAGGAGCATTTTCTTAAGGGCACACAGCCACGCTATACTACTGAGAATATGGCCACACATGTTCTCCTTCAATTTAAAGAGTAAAATACCCCAACTGCACCACCTAAGGCCTGATTCATCTGTCATCATCAACTGGGTTCTTCATGCACATCCAAGAGCACCATCTGACCCTGCAATTTAACTCACACATGTAATCTTTCCACTTGAAAAACTACTGTTGCACTTTGCGGGAACAACATGCAAAAAAAGGCCACAGGACAGGTTCTTCATTAGGTCCTTACTGGTTACCTCATTTTTCCACTTTATAGAGAAGTCAGAATTGAAAATAAACTTTTATATGCACCATTAAGTATTATTAATCCACAATTTTAATTATTTTGGGGACATCTACTTCACAGAGTATCACAGACAACATAACGTGCTGTTTAGAGCTTCTAGTGCCCAGTCTGCTTGGTCAGCAAAAGGTGTTAGGACGTGGCTGGGTGGTTTCTTGCCTTCCTATATAGGACAGTTATTATGGAAATACCATTCAGTTGTGTAAAACTGAATTTTTCCAATCAAAGTAAAAGTATAATCATCAGACACAGTGCTGGTCTCCTACTAGAGATGTGCCTTATTGAACCAACATGTCACAGAAATCAACAAAAGTTAGGGGCTGGAAGGGACCTCAGAATATCATCTAGTCCAACCCACATACATGTGACAATTTAGGAGTATGTGTTACCAACTGTATTTTTAAAATCTGCCTGCTTACAAATGTAATTCTAGCTTCTTAATCAAGTTCACATAACCGGCTTATTAAGTTTACTTCAAGTTTTATCTCTACACAAAGGGTTAATTTGGCTCTTTGAACTACAGAGACTTTTCAAAGCTTCACTGGAAGTGGGAGATGCACAATCCCACACTCAGACAAGCCCTCAGGCACCCAGCAATTAGGAGGCAGCAGCTCTCTGGCAAGAAGTTAGTGCCTGCAATAAAGACAATTCCTCAAAGCAGGGAGTCCTGCCAAGCCATTGGCATCAAGTTGTTATCTAAAGAAGATGCTGGCTACTCCAGAGCTCTGTACATCACCTGCCTTAGCTAATGCTGAGCCAGTCTCCTCCTCTGGTTGCTTTTCTCAGAAAGACCTTTATGTATAGTCAAATAATGTTTCTAAGGCCAAAATATGAATTCTTTGTGTCACAACTTAACTTAAGTCTATGTATTCACACTAGTAGCTTGCCACCTTTAGGAATACAAGCTCTTATTAAGACACAGTCCCTCAAAGTGTTTGGATTAGGGATCCACTGCACATTCATCCATTACATGCATCAATATTTACTTCTACTTTTCCAACTTAACACAACCTATTTCTGATACATACACATTTAATGCATCATGATATACACGATGCAATTTTTAAAAATATACTCACTGTAACTAATGCTGTAGCTTATATATAGCAAATCATCTTTTCTGTGTGCATGATGTGAACGTATTTATAATCATGCACATATATTATAGTTATTCAGAATCTTATTTGTTTCCCTAAGTATATTATGATGGGCCTATATCTAATTTTGTTTCAAAAACTGAACTGTGCTTCCATTCTTTATTAAATGTGTACAGGTGTATTCTTTCTACATGTTGATGTCTCATACAGATGAAAAAATGAATGAGGAATAAGAGTTGTCAAAGAATACAGCAGATAGAAACAGCTGTAGTAAGGTGTTTTACATAATGTTTTACATGGTTTTAGGTGTAATTTTACTTGTAAAAATACATTGTTGATATTGACAATACGCCAGCTCTTTTTATTGGACACTAAAATACACAGACTTCAGCACTTGCTCAGTACTGCCCTAAAACTATGAGATTTTGTGTTCTTCTCTCTGCTACATATCCAGTAAGGATATTAAGAGAGCATGCTACTTCTGGTCACTACAAGTCACCAAGCTCTATGCTGCTAAGTTGTCAATGACATCATTTTAGCTCATCTATTTTGGATGCCCAGGGTTTACACTTCACACTTCTCTCACCTTCATCATTAAAAAGGGGGAAAACAGAAGAAAAAAAAAGTTCTTCTGTAAGGAAGCTTCTGCTTTACATCTTACAGCTTTTCCTTAACTCACACATTTAGATGGCAGGCTCTAAATGTAATTACATCACAGTTTTTCTCATTATGTTACTCATGTTGGATGCTCTTTGTTTCATGCACTAACCTAAACTTCCCATGGTACTTAGTCTCCAATCAGTCTCACAATCAGAAGCAAAACTAGAGAAAGAACACAGATGACAACTACTTGAATCTTGGCTGCCTTCAATGAGCAAGGCATAACCCACTCTTCGTCACTCAGGTTTTGTGTCCTGCAGAATCAGGACATTATACTTAAGGGTGACTTGTTTCCCATCAAATTTTCCAAATTTCTCATTCTGCAACTGTATATGTGACCTTCAGCAAACACCCATGGAATATTTTATACTCTCAGTTCTGAGACAACGTCTTCATTGAAGATGTTGAATACCTTTGGTTTCACTGTGCTGAAGACATACTGATAAAACCCTGTACCATTAAAAACTACTCAACAACATCCTAAGAGTCTACCATAACTGTATACTTTTATTCCACACCTACTCTAACATGCCCAGATCCAAGATGCTGATATGGAAGCAGCACAGACTCATTCCCACAAACTCAGCATGAGGCAAATATCAACTTTTTTCAGGTTTGGGACACCATTTTTCAGAGCTCATCAACTATGTTGGAAGTATTAGACACAAACAGACAGTTCTTGCCTCTCTCAAAGGGTTGAAGATGAGGAATACTTGGATGTTCTGGAACTATTCTACTGTCCTCCTATTCAACTCATTTGATCCTTCTGGAAAATCAAGTCTGTCCTTGCCTTGCTTTCAGTGGATTTGTTTTTCTAACAAAAAATATTTAAAAAAAAAAAAAAAACCAACAAATAAACCACCAGAAAGTTGCTTTCAGAACTGCTGACACAACCAATGCAATTTTTCCTATACACACATATGCTAGAAAAACAGACTCTCCTACAAAAATTAAAGGAAGACTCTTCCACTGACTTTGAAGATATAAGAGCTGACTACAGTTTCCTGGTACTTACCGAAATACATAAACATAAAATACAACAAAAGTTATTCTAGTTTTGTTGCCCCTGCTTGACAGACGTAACTATGTCCTGTTATTCCAAGTGCCTTAGAGACTTTGAGAGCCTTTCCTTCATTTTCCAATTATTTTCTTGAATTGTCTCCTTTTTCCTCTTACTCTGTCCCCTATTTCCTAATTTTTCTGGAAAGCTTTCTCTGTTATACTCTCTCTACTCTTCAATACGTCACTGCTGGTCTTTCACCAAGAAAATATAACCCTGAGTTTTTTCAAGTTATCCTGAAGTATGGACATGAATTGTTCTGCCTGAAGATAAGTTTAAATATACTGTCTGTTTTCCCCAGGTGTCTAAGACACTGCATTTATTATGCCTGCAACTATTTTATTTTATAACTCATCCAAAGGCAGAATTCTAGCTTGCACGAACATGGATTACAGGAATATGGCATATGTGAAGACATGGTGCATGCTGGCTTTTGCAAAAGCTGTTAATGAGCTGTACTGAAATGGTAGCTGTCACTTTGCATTGGATCAGAGCAATCTGTACAATGTAAGGAAATTAAAAGCTCCCAGTGGCAATGGATCCTGTTTCAGTCATTAGCTGCTAGGGAGTGACAGAGACCATTCAGAGGACCAGCCCCCTGTGAGGTTCTTTGGTCCTCAGGGGATTCACTGCTAATGCTGTTTTATGCCCCACTTCTTTGTGATGCAGAGTGAGCACAAATGAATTGCTATTTAATTTATTTATTTAGGTGCACCTAACATTGCAGGGGAAACAAAAAAACGTTGGGGGGGGGGAAAAAGAAACACAAAACACAGATGCATTAATCTAATAATCAAGATGGCCACACAAGCCATTTGGTGAATGCCTATAAAATACCTATGTGTATGCATGTGAGGTAGATATATTATAATAGACTGAATACCAAATATATACTTCCCAGTCCTATGCTATTTTCCTTTGAAGTAGGTCCACTGAGACTGAATTAGAAAAGCAAAACCTCCATTAAGTCTTATTTCAGTATGAGACATATGGGGGAAATATCTATCTATCTATCTATCTATATTTTAACAGAGAGTCTGAGAATATTTGCTTCAATCTTTGTGTTTCAAAAGAGAACGAATCAGGCAGAAGGACAGAAGGTTACAGATTAGTCCTGGTCATTGCTCAAAGAGTGTTGGTTATAAATAATAAAAGAGAAAAGGGTGAAGGACACTAAAATATAACTTGGGGCCCGCAATGGAATAATCAAAGCAATGAATCTAATTTCAGCTTAAAAATACCAAGCAAGTTTGGATTGCATGTCTCTGTGCTGCTCTCTTCTGAGATATAGGAACTGATACACTGACACTCATTTCTAACAAGTTCCATAAGGAGAAGAAACTGAAACGCCTTTTTTTAATGCACTGTAGATGACAGAAATATTTGTGTATCTGTATGTATGTTTACACGTGTGCATATATACTTTTTAAGTCCATATACATTCTCTAAAAGTTCTGTGCTAAGCAGAAGACAGAAAATTGTCTTCCTATCTAACTTACAACAGATGACAGACAGTCCATACATAGCTGGGGTGTCTGCATGTATACATGAACAGATAACATATACACACCTACACATACATGCTCAGGTTTTTCGTCACTGTTAGATAACTGTTTTTAAAGGGCAGTAGGTGGGGCTAATCCTTCAGACCTGCTGTATGATAGTTACAGATCTGACATGCTTGCAAGATGAGACCAATTAGGATGAAATGCTGCAAGGTGCTGAGAGTCAAATGTCTTCAATACCCAAACATCTTCTCTCTGGTGGTGGGAGGGCTCTGTGCTGCGAAAGAAGCAGTCGCCCTCTGGAAGGATCAGCTTTGAAAGGGTCTTTTGAAAGATTGGTTTTAAGCCAGATAACTCAGTGTCAAAATGAGGCAAGGAAGAAGTGAATCACTCAGTGAAAACTTTCAAAATTATAAAAGAGTCTGAAAGGTAATTTTCTCCAGACTCCTGGTTTAGAAGCTTCTAGGCCTGACCCTTGTATCTGTCACTGTAATGGAAAATCCCACATTTGAGCAGGATCAGGCCATCTGTTTACCCAAAGTATAAGCTTTCCTAAAGATGACCAATGACTACAGGAGATGAAATTTACAGACAACCCTGGGGCTAAGGCGATTTTCTTCTTCATACATCTCATGAAAATATGCTTAGTGTTTCATGTGCTTAAGCAAAGTGAAGCCACATCCTCACTCAGATCACTAGGTCAAAAGAAAAATGAGATTGCAATCAAGCATGTAAAAACAGGAAAGTACAAATATTAGGTTTATTTGGGCCTTAGGGGTGCCATCTCATAGCCTTGAAGCGATAAACGATGGAATTTTAATGTCCTAACAAAAAAATAAAGTGAATTGAGGCACTGGAAATGAGATCATGCAGCACAGCCCTGTCTCTGAAAGGGGCCTATGGTAGGACTGAGACTTCTTGTTTCTACATGCACGTCAAGTGAAAAAGCAGCAGGGATCCTAACCTGTGGGTAAGATGCATTTTTCTAGGAATTTTTGCAATTGTTTGTTCCCAAGAGTAGTTTCTGAAGTGTAGGAAGAAGTCATTTTCTTCAGGTGCTATTGTCCAGCCTCTTCTGCACCTGTTTTCCCCTCACCAAACCTGTTCTCTGGGCACAGCACTTCATGCCAGAGCAGCTGCAGAATCACAGATGAGCAACTGCAGCGATCCTGCTTGGCTACTGTACACCCGAGGTGAATCTCACTGGTGGATGCAAGTCCACCATTAACAAGACTTGAGGGTGAAAAAGCTGATTCCTCAGTAATAACAGAAAAGCCAGATTTGAACAGATTCTAAAGGAGACATTGAGAGGACATCATCCTTCCAAATTTTGTTCCAGTATATGAGTGACAAACCATAAATAAATTGACAATATTGGGCAATATTTCCCTGCTGTTAGTTCAGGAAATGGATGAACCATCATTTTTGCATAGGGAAGTTACCGTCAGGCAATCATATGACATGGAAAATTTAAATTTGAAGTTTAAAATCTTAAGACTGGAGCTTAATAAATCACAAATTTCTGAAAACCTAGCTTTTACAGTAGAAAATATTAGGCAAGTGTTGTTATATGAGTTTCTTCCAGTTCCCATTCATTAAAAAAACTTTCAGAATAATTTTTAGCTAAATTTGCTACTCAGATCACACACACATGTACCTGTACACCCAGTACTACTACAAGAGTGACTCTTATATCCTTACTGCAATTCTAATTGCATGCCATAGTAGTTAACAGAAAGCTAATCTCATAGATGTACACACACAATTTAAAATAAAGTCTGAAAAAGAAAATTGCCAGATTTCTCTCTTTGACAAATGTGAAATTGTACAAATGTCAGTATGTGTAACTGTAAATAAAACAGAGAAGTAAAAAGCTCAAATAAAGGTCAGTGGAAGCTGAAATTCTCTCTCCTAGACATAATACAGTATATAAAGTTATTACCAGGCTTCCAGGCCTTAAACAACTTTGCCCCTTTCTACATCTCATCTCTAGTTGCTCCTGACCTCTGCTTTGCCACTTCAACTTACCTTTCCACTATCTAAGGTGTTTATATAGCCCCTATTAGTTTAGTACTGGGTAAAAAAAATCTCACAATCTTTTAATGTTTTTATCACTGTGAGACAGGGATAAGCTATTATCCCTACTTTATACAGAGGGAACCTTGGTAAAGGAAGGATAAGGCACATTTTAAGTGTATAGCATTAAGCTAAAGTGCTCAGAAACTCTTAGGAGAAAGTCCAAATAAACACATCAAACTGCCTTAATTTATGTCCCTTCACTTTCTTCTTTTATTTGATCCTGATCAATTATTTTGAGATTTCCCCCACATTCTCAAAAATGACTGCCACACACAGTGCCTAAAATTCAGTGAGAATCAGTGGAAGTTAACCCCTTACAATCCCATGGACCAGGTTTTTAAAGATGTTTAAATACCTAGCCCTCACGCTTGAATAATCTGGACCTAAGTCACTCTCAAAAAGGTAGCTGAGATCTTTCCATGCCTACAAGAGCATGGAAAACCTGTAAAATTTGGGCTGCGCCCACCAGTGTCTTAAGCGTGAAAAGTATGAACAAGCTGTGACTTGAGCTTCAGATTCTTCAGTCCTTCAGGAAGATCACCTTCAAGGCATCATAATTTTTCTCTGTTGTCAGTCACTAATTAATTCTTTTCACCAAACCAACTGCCCAAATCTGGAAGCTCACTCTTTGATTTCTCTGCCAAAGCCCCTCTTCATACTAATTTCCGGCTAGCCAACTGCTACTGAAACTTTCCTTTGAGCTAAGGTGAAATAATGTCATTTTACACATTAAAAAGTTAGAGGATGCATGCTAGACACTAGCTTATATCTTGCCTAGATAGTGGTTCCAGTTTTCCCTTTGATAACACACCTTCCTCCCTGGCTGAGCCTGACTGCTTCAAGCTCTGTTGCAGAAGAAGTCTCAGTACTCCCAAGGAACTCTTCTGTATTCCCAAGGAAGTACCAGAAATATTCAGCCAGTTCAGTTCAATTTTGTAAACAGCTGAATGAAATACAAATGTAAGAAATACACTCTTTCCCCCTCCACACTCCACATTTAATTAATTTTAGGTTTCCTCTAAGTTTTAGGTAGCATAGCACATTTTTTTTTCCCCTCTGACACGGACCAGTGACACAAGTTTTGACAGAGCAATGCTGAGGTTTTAACTACAAAACACAGAACTAGGGTAACACATTTGGTGAGCAAGCAGGTGCCTTAAGAGTGTGACCTAAAAAACAACCAAAAATACACTGTCTGCTTCTTTTGAAATAATTGGCATAGCAAAATAAATAAACAAATAAGTAATTTCAAGTGTCATAATCAAGATTCAAAGATGTATCTCAAAAGTAAGCCAATTTCACATCCCCTCTCTGAGGTTAAGGAGGTTCACAGAACTTCAAGTAGAGGTCTTTGCATTGCTTTGCACTTTGTTAACATTTAGAGGTAAAGATCTTTCAATTTTTACGATTTTATAGAAGTTTAGACCTAGCATTCACTAGGAGGCTAGGTCGCAAACTGGGGAGGCCAAATCCTCCTAGAGACAGGTTTGTTTTATTAGTAAGTGTTAACAGGCAACAAAAAACCCTAAGCTCTTCCTCAGTGCTTACTGGAGTATTTTCAAATGTAAAGGCACAGAATTTAACTGCGTAGAATTACCATTAGTTTCTTAACATAAGAAAGAAAATATACTTTTCTTTCTAATGACAAAATAAGGAAATATGGTAAGTAAAGGTCACCCCTCTATTTACACGGTCAACTAAAATGCCCTTACAGTTTTCAGCTAAATATGATCTTCAGTCACTGTCCTGAACTACTTCTTAAAATTGTGAGCTGAGTGTTGCAGATGCAAATCAGGCAAGACAAGTATGCAGTCCACATGAAAATTTATAACAATTCTACTTCGTGGTAAAAAAAAATTCAATGTCTGTAAAATATGACTGACATTTTCCTAAGAAATGCTAATTTAAGATTTCAGTTTATGCTTGCACAGCTTGAGAATTCCAAGGTAAACCATCCTGTATGCAGATCATCAATTAATGAAAATCAGGATTAAATTAGGGGACAACAACAAAAGGGATACAAAAATGGTTGCTTTTAAGATGAATGCTCCTAGAACACTGGCTCAAAGCATTAATCAAAGTGCCTTTCTATTAGCCTGTTATGGGTATCTACTTTCTCAAAAAGGGTTTAAATTAAATATTTCCATTAATCTACTCTCTACAAAAGTCTGCTTCATAACTAACTTGTGGGGACATTATGTCTGAAACACAGCTTACTAGCAAATGTAGCCTGCCCTGCTACTTGATATAAAAAAAAAAAAGAAATATTAGTACAGTATGTTGTGTGTAAAAAGGCTTTATTAGAATAATCTCTTCCTAAAGATGCTTTAAGACTAACCCATCCACTGACCCATGAAGGGTAAATGCTAAATTCTTACAGCCAAATATTCATTGTAACTCTTTGAAAAAGATGGATGAGCTGTGGCTCCTCTTTAAATTACTGTGAGATGGATAAGTAGGTACTATCATCTGGAAGGTGATCACCATCATGAGAAGCATTACCTCCCAGCTGTTAAAGATGACTGAATTCTGAGAAAGGAGGTTTGTTTACATAGCCATAAAACTGCTATAGCATCTCACTCTTTCTCACACCCTCTAAGTATTTATAACACCACTCTCATGAGAAGGCAAATTTCAGATGTTGCAAAGGCAGCAAGAGAGGAGACTTTTATTAAACCATCTGTTGTTTTATAAAGCAACATAAGCTAATAATTAATTTACAAACTGCCAAATCTTTAATCCTAAATCACGTAAGAATTTATTTCAACAATCACTGTGCATGCTTTGCAGCATGAGGCTTTTTGACAACCCACTGAAAGCTAAATAAAATGAGTTTCCATAAGCTGAGCCAGTGACAAGAGTTTTGTAGCATATGGTGTCGGGCCTTGGCCTCAGCAGCATGTGGCTGACTACCTGCAGGTAGCAAGGAAGACTGATGGAAATACTGGTCTCAGGATCCAGCCCAGGGATTTGAACTCCATAAACAGAGAGTCCCGAAAAGACTGGGAGCTTCATTTGAGCCTGAAGGAGGTTGGAGACAAACCTTCTAGCATATTGCAGTTTTGCTATGGCGCTCATCAGTATATAGGGTACAGAACCCACCAGAACAGCAAACCACAGGTTCTAACTCTACTACTTTCATGCCGAGAGGGAAACAGGGAACCAAAAGGTACTGCCACTCACAGGGGCAAAATCTCCGGCAAAATTGTTACCCTGTGGCACCCTCTAACAGGCTGAGCTCCAGATGTAGGCCAGATGCTGCCACCAAAATTTGCTGAAACCAAGAACCATGATTCAGCATGGTCTTCCCTACTCTGAAGAAACAAACACAAAAAGAAACCCATCAGCTCCTCACCACTGCCATTGCCTGGTAAGAAGCTCAGAATAGCATAGAATTATTTAATGAATTTTTACCAAGTTTGTGGGTTATCACTCGTGAACTGTGCTGATATAGCCCATCACTGTATTTAGTCTGCAAGGCTGAGAACTGTAGAAGCTCCCCAGACCAACGAGTCTAGGTACAAAGGATCTTCCTCAGGCATGGGAGAAGCATCCCACACAAAGCACATCCAAACAAAACCTACCCTCAGTCCTGAAGCTGGTCTAAGTCTGTCATTTCAGTGGGATTGGTACTGTGGAGACAATATATTCAGAGAGCTCTCCCTTTTGTGCCTTGAATACTAGGTAGCTTTCAGAGGTAAACAACCCCAAATTTCTAGCTCCTGTTGCCACTGCCTCAACAGGCTGTCCTGACACCATTGATCACATTTACCTAATGAGGTATCTAGCATACTGAAAAACCTAAAAACGACTCTGGTTTTGATTTGGAGGCACATGTGTGGTGTCCAGTTTTATGATGCTTTGAGATTGCTTTGGTTTGTTTGGTTTGGTTTGTTGTGTGAGTTTTTGAGGGGTTTTGTTTTGTTTTGAGACGGATTTAAACCATACCACTATAGTACTTGAGCCTCAATATTACAAATTGATACCTTATTTGAAATATAGGCCAAATCAAGTTTCTACTGCAGTACACAAAAAACTATCAACAACATTAATGATAAAAAATTGCCTTTAAATTATGAGAGTGTATGGTCATATGAGCTGAAAAAAGAATGAAAACATGGGCTGTTTTATAAACCCATGACTACTGCCGGTACCTATCCCCAAAGCACCAAGTTCATTAACAGCATAAAGAAATAAGTAATTATAATCTACTAAGTCAGAGCAGACAACCCCCAGATATATCACTTCTCAAGTCCTCCTGCTCTCCAGGATGCTTGAAATATTGCCTGGAGCCACCCAAAGTGGTTTAACTCTCGTTTAATTAGCCTTCATGTAACACTTGGGGAAACTGTTTGCAAAGTATGATACAGATAATAAGAGTAATTAAATCTGATGTTAATTAAACTACACAAGCAACAGTGTAAACTTTCATAATTTTCTTGTTCTTCAAGGCTTATGTATGTAACTATATAAAATTATACTCAAGGATATTCTGTAGCTTAATGTCTTTAAGAAAACTTCAAAGTTTAGAAACAGATGAGCTATGAAGTGGGAAAGGTTCACATTCATTATTAAAATCTAAAATACTGGTATAAATACAAAGTGATTTGGAATGAGTATACTGCCAAGTAAAAGCAAACAACTCAACAAAAATTAATTGTCTAAAAATTGTAAATTCTTGTATTTGATAGCATAACCTCAGCTAGTAAGTTTGCAGCTGCACTTTCAATCACAAGTCTGCTTTATCTGCTATCATATTCTGAGTACCTGGATTTGAACTCCAAGATGTTTTGTGTTTTTTTTAGCATAGGAAACCTGGATTACCCTATCCTTGGAGTACTACCTAGAGTATATCCTAAAGAACGTAAGAACATGGAGTTCTTTATCCTTAGCATCTCATTTTGTTCTCTCTTCCATATAGCCCTTGGGTGCATAGGTTATAACAACCCTGTTTCAACTCCTATTACCATTAGTGCAGCTGTGGGAATCTAACAGTCAACATCTACGACATCAATAATGACTGAATTCTTAATCAGGAGGAAAAAAGTCAAAGGAAGTAAGTAGTTGAGGAGGTTAGAAGACTAACTGTCTCCATCTTAGTAAATAAAGGCAACTTTTTCCTCTCTTCACAAAGTCTGAGGAGCTATGTGAATGCATGTGCAAGGAGAAATAATATACTTTTCAAAATGTGAGGATTTGAGTTTAAAGCTGACTTTTGGGCATGTCTTCTGAGATCAAATTTAACTTCACCTCAGGAAAATGTAATGATTTCCCTTACTCTTCTGTAAATATTGTATGATAGTTACAGTTTAATAAAATCTCACTTATCAGTTTATACCACAGATCTTATACATTCACAATTGATTAAATAGTGTTTCACAAGTAGTAAAAGGGAAACAACTCCTATAGATATATCACTGCTTTAGTTTACATTTCCCACAGCACAGCTCACCAGGTCTATAATGTATTTTTCAATCTCTGGTGTTTGCTCAAAGACTCTCAAACACAATATAAATTCCTCTGTCAAACCACACAATTATTTTTTACTAATCCATTGAGAATGGCAGAAGCTGAAGCATTAGAACTGAGGCAGCCCAGTACAATAATCTAACAGTTCATTCAAGCAGGTGCAGAAAGTGTTATGTAAATTTCAACTAACTCCTTTTTTTATGCATGAGCACCTCACATTAATATGCCTCAGGCATAAAATTCCTTCCTTTGACAGTCACCACTAACTCGCCATGGCCAGTTATCACCAGAGCAGTATCAACCCATACATGATACAAATGAAACATGTTTTCCTAACTGCTTTAGTTAAAAGGACAATAATCTTAAAAGATGATCCAGGTTTATTGCACAGAAGAAATAATCAAAAGTAGTAGAGTGGTTTTGCACAGCCACCACCAGCAGAGATCCTTGGAGAGTTGGTCCTGCATTCAAAAGCTTTATATTGAATATTTTCTTATGAGATAAGCTTGAAAGACCTACAAAAACCCTGGAGACCAAGAGGACTCAAAGTTCATCATTAAATTTTGGGAGTGAACTTGTTTTTTCTACACACAGTTCATTCTTATTTTAACTGAAAATAAGAATTAGAAAGTTTTTCTAGGGTAAAAGACTGTTAGTTACAGAAACTAGAAAGTCTTCACTTATGCCTGTAAAACTTATTTGTTATAGCAGCTCCAAACACAGAGAGTGTAATCAGTCTTCACTAGCTCATCAGGTTGAGGAAGGAGGATCTAAGAAGGTGGCTTTCCTCACTGCTTGAGGTTCTGGGTGGAAAAAGCCCTTCCACACACTAAACTTCACAGAACCAACCAGAATGGAGAAGTTGACCTAGCATCTTCCCTCAAATGTGGACTACAGATTGTGAAAACAGAATAATCCCCTGACTGGATTAACCTTCACATACACCACTGCTCAGCATCACTGATTTGAGCAGGGCAACAAAACTTGCCCCACTGGTTGGTGTCTTACCTGCCTGTACCAGATGCACTTTGTTAAGTTGTTTATTGAAGAGTTATAAAAATTCTTCAAAATTCCACTCTAGATGCCAGTCAGAAAATAGTGGAGTAAGAAACATGAGTGCACCAATAGGTTTGAGGTCCCCAGTTTGATGACCTGGGACCTCCCCCTATATGTCCTGGCCATGGGTCAGGGACTCCTGAGTGTTCAAGCCTTGCTTAAGCTACATTTTAGTTGTACCAGCCTCCAGCCCTGTCTCCTGAATTCAAGTTGGATTTACACTGTAGGTAGCTTGTCTCCTGATCCAGATGCACATATTTATGCCATAGGGTTGTGTCTAGTTCTGTCTTTGGCCCCATCTCCGTAAGTTCCAGTCAGAGCAACCTGGGTAAGTCTTGGATGTGGTTCCATACCCCACTGGACCCCATCCCTATCATTAAGGGTTACCCTCCTGTCATGGTTTAACACTAGGCCAAAAAGTAACTCAAAGACACATGCTCTCTGTTAATCCCTGTCCCCTCCCTGATAAAGAAAGGAGAACAAGAGAGAGAGACTTCCAGGCTGGAAACTAAACTACACAGCTTTAATGAAGCAACAATAATAAAAAAGGGAAAATTATTAAATATATACAAATATACAGGAAAAATGATACCACGTTCCTCCCCTCTTTCCCCCAGTAACTCTCACGTCACCACCAAGGCTGCAGGGCAGCCCTGGGAAAGTCCAGGCTGGACTCCTGGAGCTGGCAGCAGTCAGGAGCTGGAGGCAGGAACACATGGACTCAGGCTGGCAGGGATCAGGACCACAGACAGACAAATGGGTGGAATCCTCCCAGGATGCTGAAGCAAACAGGGGCAGGTGCAGAAGGGTGAAGGGAGGGGCAAAGAAGAGCAAAAGACTTGAACCCTTGCGATCTGTCAAATTTATACCGAGTATGATGCGTATGGGATGGAACACTTTGGTCATTACTTTGCAATTGGATGGAATTACTTTTGGTAATTTGTCTTGTCTGCTCCTCCCTAAATGAGGGGTGCAGGTGTGACCTCTTTATTCCCTTTCTCTTTCCAGAGCATAAGATGTTCTTCAGAACTGAGCTGTCGCCCTGGTTCTACATACCATTCTGCAGCCCTAATTATAAACAGGGAGTATTATCAGTCCTAGAAGCAGACACTGACTGAGAAACTTGCTGTTAAGTTCAGCAAGCACAGCTACTTACAAGAGACTTAGCTGAAAGGAAAATTAAAAGACAGAAAATTAGCTCTATCCTGGCCCAAACCAGGACACCTCCTCATTTGGCTTTCCTTCTCTGAGGGAACAGCCAGACTTACTGCTCCCTTACAGGACAGACACTGAGGACAGTCCTCAAAGATATTGTTCTTCCTGAATAATTCTTACTACCCTGTTAGAGCAGCAGACACCATCAAGAAGCCTAAAACTCATCTCAGCACTGTACTAAGAGTTGTACCCCACTACTGTACTCTAACCCACCCTCCCACATGCCATTATTCCTTTACAAATGCCTCCATCAATGCAGTTCCAAGCATAAGACCATTCATTCATTCACTGTAGAGGCTCTCCTTATCCAAGAGACATCAACAAGTTGGTAGAAAGAAACTTTCATTGATACCTGCACTGGATGGATCATCATCAGCTGAGTCACACTATTGTCTGGGCTAACAAAAACATTTGTAAATTCCCACAGAGTTGAACATTTAGAGTCTAACTTGACATCCTACTCTCCAAAGACAACAAACATGTAGCATAACTGAATTTACTGCACTCAGTATTCTCCTAAGGTGCCTCCACCACCCCAAACTCCAATGCAGCCTCTAAAAACAAAGTTACTGTTGCAACATATGCTTTTTATCTCCTAGTTATGGAAAAGTGCAATTATCACTGCCAGATGTTAAATCCAAACTCAGAAATATGTGCTTTAAAAGGGGACACTGAAGCTGAATTGGAGAACATGTCCTGTTTTGAGTAGTATGTAATATAACAACATATTTGTGAACAAATATCGAAGTGCTTATTGTTAAAATATTTTGAACAATTTTTAATTATCTAAACCTTAGTTTCTATTTCGTCTGTGAATGTAATGTACTGTTTTAAACTTCAGAGTAGCAAGAGCAAAGGTTTATTAGCTATTTTACCAAATCTCACAGAAAAGGTCAATAAAGAGTAGGGAGTATCAGCTAAAACTGATTTACAGCAATACATGATTATAAAAAATAAATGGGTTTATGGGTTTTATATTGCTGTGCTGCATTTGAGATAAAAACATAATCCCAAACTAGAAAAATCTTTCCTGCATTGCACCGTGGGTATATCTGTGTTAAGTAGGCATAACACATTCCCATCTTGCTGAGATAGCATTTTACATGCACTGAGTTTGGGTTTAAGTGACCTTAATGAGGTTAGGTAGAAATTAGCTCGTGTCATAGGAACGCAGACTAGATACACACAATCTTCATTAAATGAATATTCCTTCTAACAATAGAAGTTGATTTTACCCTATATAGGTAGATGAATGAACAAGGGAGAGGAATATCACCCCAGAGGTTTTCACTGGAATCCTCCCCAGCCCAGGTCATCCCCAAGGAGAGAAGATCACATCCCAAAGAACAGGATGGTTTTCAAGGCTGTAAATAGTTCTTCAGTTGTGCACTGCTGCACTTTACTAGACACGCAGTCTCCAGATAAGACAAATCCTCATGTGGATTTCATTCAGCTACCTGGCATCTCTTGGTTTCTCATCCCACCCCTGCTCACTCTTGGTGAGCAGACCAGAGTCTGGTAGGGTGATCACAATGCATCTCCTGGAGTTATTACCACCATCCAAGGCAAACCTCCTCTAACTTCCCTTGACAGTTCATCATATCCTCACTGCAAAGCTCCTCTCTTATCCCCTTAGAGGCCATGTGTTCCCATGATGTGTACTGGAGCAGGAGTTTCCATCAACCGCAGCTAAGCAAATTGAGAGACATTTTATCAGTTCATGTTATTGAGTTTGACTTTGTTGTTTAAGACCCTGTTTAAAACTGTTAAGCAATATGGCATGGTATTGCTATGACATTTGAGCTATTTTGATGGTGTTTCTTGGTCTCTGCTTTGTGTGAAATGCGTATGTTTTCAGCTAAAATTATATATTATAGAAAAATAAAGCGCAGTGAACAAGCACAGTACATGTAAAACACCATGCTCCTGCCAGCTAAAATATGCAACATTAGCAGCAGCTAACATCCATCACAGAAGTCCTCTCTTTGGACAATAGCAGTCCAGCCAAATGATCCACAAAAAATCATTCCTAAATGACTATTGATTGTTTTTGGAGCTCTAAATTTACAAGTCGTATTTTCCAGCAGGAACACACATTTATATACATTCTACCTGTACCCACTGTCATTTGTTACCTCTCATTAAATAAGCAGATTTGGCTGTTATCTGCAGTTACATGACAATTTTCTCTAAGTAAAGACAGGTTGGACTGGAAAGACTGGAGAGTTTTTTCAGAAGCAATATCACAGCATACAAGTATGTACGACCACTGAGCCTCTTCTCTGTGTTGCAACACGTCCCCATATAATCCATGTACTTCATGACATGTTGCTAAGTAGTTACACCAAATTTTCTTTCTGGAAGACTGACAAATACCCACTCTTTGCTGCTTCTTCCTCTATACCCAGTCCTTTGCAATCAAAGAAAATAAACAGAACAGTACTAAAATACACATTTTATCTACAACTGACCTAAGAATTATCGGAATTCAAAATACCACAGATTCCATTATCCCATTGTTTTATACCAGCACCTGAGCTTCACCACAGGTGAGAGGCAGCCAGTCTCTAGGCATCCATGTGTCTTTCTCTTAATTCATGTTGGAACCAGAAAGACTTTCTGTTCGAAAAATAACCAAATAAATAGTTGTAAGGATATTTAAAAGGCTTCATTTTGTCTGACCAATTCTAGCTGCTACCTCTTAAGCCTTTACTTTCTATAGACTGAATTTTTAAAGTTGTACCCAGTGTCACTTGTTTTTACTGAATTTTAACTGACTTCATTGTAACATAAACTGAATCATTTAAGGGGGAGGAGTCACTTTTGAGTTGGATTACACTCTTAAAACCTGCAGACTCTGTCACATGGAACATACTCAACATGGACTAACCACATCCACAAAAGCACCTTTCCCATCTTCTAGAGATTGTGGTATATGTTCACACACAAAAAAAAAGTAAAGCAGAAATGTAATATTGTCAAGTAATTTCAGCCTTCATTGAAATTATTAACAGTTTGCGAAGTACAAGTGAGAGAAAAAGCTTCAACACTTGCTATTGTACCTGACATCAGTTCATGGGTTTTCCTACGTTCAGAGATGTTAAGCCTCCTCAGTGAAATTGAACAGTCCTGCACCTATGTTTTTCAGGGATGTAAGGCTTAAATTCTCGTATCAGAGCCTGGCTTTTAGGAACCAAGGGATGTATTGACAGATTTGCATTACTAGCTCCTGCTTATTTTTTACAGTTTGCAACTCTGTCTTCTTTCTGCCTCTGAGGAAATAGCTGTTGAAAATCTTTTTAGGGGAGAGAGATACTTAAGAAATATGCTAGCAATTTAAAAAATGCAAAAACTTTACTTCATAGTTACCAATCTTTTTGTTTATTTAGTTCAGTAGTTTCAACAGTTTCTAGTTAAATAATTTCAGTAATTCTGCTAGGCTTGAATAACAGCTCCATTTCAAAAGAAAACCCAGAAAAGCATTCACAAGACTGGATAAGTGCAACTTTTTGTGCATGTGCTTGTCAGGGACTGACATCTTCTGTTGTACAGTGTTTGTTTAGCAGAGACTTATCAATGATTTAATGAGATGCTTGTTAGTCAGGAATTTTCTAAGAGGACATGCCACAGTCAAAGACACAATTTAAAAAGTAAAACAGTTGAATGGTAACACAAAAAGGTTGAATTGTATCTTCAGAAACACATTTATGCATGCTTATTCACTTCCACCTACCCATGAAAACAATGCACAGCCAACTCCTGTAAACACTAACCTAGAAGCGTACAGAATTACTCAAAGTGTCATTGTGCAAGAGCTTAAATAGGAATTTAATTTACATAAGTGCATGCTCCTCCCAGCCTCTCTGCATATTAGTGCAGGCCTTGGAGGAAAGATGCTTTGAAAATTCACAATTATGTCAAATTTACCACTCCAGCTTTTTCAGCTTGATTTTGGAATTACCAAAACTCCATTTGTTAATATTTGTGCCTTGGAAACACTGTATTTGTGCACACCAGCTGAAGTCCTTCTCTCAACTTTACACATGAACTTTCTGTATTTCACATGAAGCATTCTCTAAAGCATCAGGTAATTCTTGCCAGAACAGCTTAGAGAGTAGTTCAGAAAGCAGCTGGGTGCACAGCACAGAGTAAATCAATATAATTACTTTAGCAAAATCTACTACCTGTCCCTGTTAGTTGTTGGAGGACAGGTAGAAAGATAGAACACATCCATAATGCCTTAAACATAGTGGCTCCTCTATCTTCATTTATGGGAATTCATTTTCATTTCCTGGATCACTGCGCTGTGAATGCTTCCAATGGACTGCACAATAGTTACAGTTAAAATACTTCTTAAACAGAGAGTTGCTGCTCAATGTGGGGATGCTTGGTTTGTTTGCTGCCACTGAGCATCTGCATTAGCTTCCTTCCGTGTATCCTACAGCTTCCACAGTTTGGGGCCTGAGAGCAGGTGGAAAACAATTTACAGGCCTTTAACAGGGCTTGTTACTGGTGTTTGTTTTCTGCACAGTCATGCTTGAGAAGAAGGCTGCCAGGACAACATACCACGGCACAGGGGAAGAAGTCTTCCAGAGCACCAAGGGACTGAGTAAGGAAGATAAGCACCGTAGGACAGGTTCAAGAGCAGCTGAATTTATACTGAGGGGAGTAGAAACGGATGCACAGAGAATCATACTGATGTGGAAACAGCCATAAGCTCTCCTCCAGAATAATTCAGCAAAAAGAAGCAAAATTTCTGAATATAGATAGGCCTTATGAATAACGCAGGAAAGCCCTTTCAGTGAGAGCAAAAAATGATGGTTATTCTGGACATCACAGTCTGTCAGTTTAAACATCTGCAGCTGTTTAAATGCACACTCACTTCTCCTTACAAGTTCCTTAGAAATACTGCAAACTACATTGATATGTTATATACACAAAGGCATTTACATGTGTAGGAGAGCAAATGCCTTTGAGAAGTCACTCTGCACTGCAGCATAAATACCATACCACTGAGGTGGAAGTTGTTAGCGTATCTTACCAGTGGGTCAGTCTGTGATTCCATCTGACTTTCTGACCATTTGTTCACAGCTTCCCAATTCCCTTGTGGTTTCTTGTCCGGTGAAAACCCTTAGAATGCACCATGATTGCAGGGTACTTTTTCTTCAGTGTTGAGCAAGGGCAAGCCATAGAGGAGAGGATTTTGTTGTTTTTTTTTTCCCCCATGAGGCCAAATGCACATTCCTTCACAGTTCCTTCCTATCATAGATAAATTTCTAATTCAACATTCAGGGCAGGTCCCGCCAAGTCCCTCAGCAGTGGCTTCTTTTTAAGAGGGGTTAAACAGCCTCACATCCCATTGGTTTCAGTGGGAGATGAAGATGCCTCGGACACCCCCATTACATGGTCCATGAATGCTTTGTACACTGGAGCCTGTTTCAGGCACGAGATATACTGATAGCACAATCCGGTCCTTCTGGTTTTGTTGCTTAAACCAAAGAAGTCAGGAATGAGGTAAATAGTTTTACTCCACCCCATCTTTCTGTGCCTCTCTCTGTCAGCTCCTCATATCCCTTGTTAGCAAAAAGAAATGTGAAATGCCAAGACAAGAAGTGGCAAGATCTAGATGACATGAGAATAATACAAACCACAGAAGAAAGTTTCCTACATGACATCCAATAGAGATGCCAAAAAAAGCTTGCTAAAGCACCAGTCTTATTTTCTTTCCTGAAAAGCTAGAAGCCTGTACAAGCACAGTGACTGCACATTTTAAACACATTCAATATTCTCCTCAGGACTTGACTTTACCTAGACAGTTGAAATTGCAAAGAGCTAAATTCTGTCTTCACTTATCTTAGGGGGACTCACACTGAATTCGGTAAGACAGCAGATGTGAAAACAAACACAGCTTTTGGTCCACCCATTTCAGTTATGATGTTGTGCACAGGATACCTAGACAGACAGGTAATTTACCTATCATTTCAGTTCTTCACACACAATCACAGAATGTTAGGGGTGGGAAGGGACCTTGAGAGATCATCAAGCCCAACTCTCCTGCCAGGGCAGGATCTCCTGGAGTAGGTCACACTTGACCCTCTACAGCAGTGTTCTCCAACATGGTCTGCATGCACACTAAGGGGTACACAAGACAACCCACTGGGGTCAGAAGGAATATTTTTTTGTACCCCAGTAACACTGAAAGATCTTTTAAAAATCATGTTGATTTAATCCTCATTTCATACTTCTAAATTTTTTTTTGCATACACTTTATATGTATTACTACAGCAGTACATATATAAAATGTACAATTTAATGTACATTTGTTGGAGTAATAATGTAACAATAAATAAATGTACATATGCATCATTTGTAAATAAATATAGAAATGATCTTTGGGGATTCATACTTAAAAGCTGTTACAGATGGAATTTTATAATAAAAAAATATGGTGACTACTGCTCTATAGGTGTTATTATGGTTTACTTGAGAACAGTGTCGCACAAAATTATTTTGCTAGGATTAATAATACTGTTTGTAAAATGCTGTCTCTACTAGTACTTTAATCACTAACCTACACCTTATGAAAATAACAATCAAAATAAATGTTTCTGTGGTCACATCACCTTCCTTCCTTTATGGCTTTCCAAAACAACACCCTCAGTTCACTGCAAAACTTAAAATGAATAGCACATATGCCATATTACGAGTTAGCTGAATGAAAAGGGGAAGGAAGAAACTGAAAATAAGTCCTAAGGCAATGCACGCTACTACAACTTTGGTTTTCAGAAGAACATGGTCTGCAAAAACTGCCCACCCAAAATCGAACAGAATGCAAATAGGGTGCAAAACACTCATGTGCCAAATCAAAGATTTCACATGATATGATGTAATTTAAATTATATCAGCTATAAGTAACCCTACGGCTACTGTGCTATTTTTTTCTGTATTCAGGTATGCCTACATAAGCATAAAATTATTCCCTTTATATTATTATGCTGAATTCCCAAACAAAACTTCAGAGGATGAAATCACCAGTGAGTGAAATCCTAAGAAGTCTGAATGGGCCAAGATTCCACACCTGGAGTTTTTAAACATCCCAGTCAAAGGGAAAATGTATTGTGATCACACTTTGATGTTATGTTAAAACAGTGCCATTTAGAATAGCTCACTGTTCAAAATATTTGCTAAATAATAGAGCATACGTTGATCTAAGCAAACTTCCTTTTTTCTTTACAAAATATTTTTAATGCTTCAACAGTGTATTACTAAATAAACCAACAAAACATCTCACATCTAACATAAAAGTGCAATTTTAATGCCTTCTAATCACACAAATCAGCACAAGATTTTTGTACTTGTGCATGACCTTCTTCAAATTATCCCTCCATTTTGGCTGAATCAGAATGAGCGTGGGCTATTTGATAAAAAACACTAAGTGTGTGAAATGAGGGGCCCTCATCTCTTCTGCCAGACTCCTCTTGACAGAATGATGATAGAAGCATCACATCCCTTGGAGAGTAAATGCAAACTGACAAGAGATGAGCCTTTAGATGTTGAATATAATCTTGAATTGTGCTTGAAGTGTCTTATTATCTTGTCTTTTGATGTCTGAAGGGGTGGCTCATTGTTAGAAAAAGGAAAGCCCTTGCACATCTTTGCCATCTTTAAAAATTGTTTGGCCTTTAACAACTGCTTTTCCAACTAATGTCCATTTCTCCTGACAATAAATATGGCAGGTCGTCAGCAAGTGACAAACAATTTACTTTACATGCCAAGCTTTTATGGTTTTTGAGAGCTCATGTGGAAGCAGATTTTAAAAAGCACTAGGAAATTAGAACCATTACAAATGTTAAGATGGCTCTGTGTGTAGTTCTCTTGTGGTTATTCATTACAGCTACATTTCTGTTTTAAAGTCCTGTCTTTCCCTGCATTCAGACTGCTGTTAGAGTTCTTTATTTATCATTGACTAAAAATAGTCAATGAAAAATAAAGAGCAAGAAGCAATTTTCTTCCACTCTAAAAAAAGCACTGTTACAGATACAGTGCATAGGTAATGCATAAAATCATATTTATTAATCATAACAAATCAATATCAGTATGGTATGGCACAGTGTACCTGGATTGCAGACCCTCACAATCACATCTCTGTATTTTCCACCTTCAACCAGACTGACTTTTTTTTCCCCTCAAACTTAAAAGTTTAATGATGAATCAGATCAATATGATTCCTTAGCAACTAAATCACAGACACACTAGTTTTTCCTGTCACAGCACCAGTTTTGCGAAAGCAGTCAAGTTCTTTTTTCAGGTCTCCGTCACTCTGAGAATCCATAAGAATTCTCAGATGGATCATAAACTGTTACAGGGTTCAGGTTATTGTATCATTATAAAAATGTATTGATACAGTACAGATGACAAGACATGCAGTTCTTGCGCTAGTCTATTACAACCATCTGAATACAGTAAGAAATATCAGATATAAACAAAATATAACAGTCAGCAGTAAACTGTCTTTTAGGGAACTGGATTGTTTGGGGTTATTTTTGACTGGTTTAACCTGGTTTCAACTGTAGAATTTATATGAACCAGAGAACAGAGAATACAAAACCACAAAAATGGGTTGTTAGAAACAAATAACCAAATACCCAACCAGAGCCCAGAGATTTTTTATTTTTTTTTTTAATAATTGCAAGAAGTGGCCTGATTCTGCTCTTTCTGATAAACATGAATGTTTTTCTCCTGAGTTTTCAGACAATATAAACAAAACCCTCCCTCCACATCTTTGTTTCCCTTCCACTAGAGCTCCAGACAGCCCCACTGGCACTGCTAGTAGGATGCACCATGTTGTTACATGCCAAAAGTCCACCAGCTTTTACGCCAGACAGGGGTCTGCTGCCACATGCAAGCTTGAAATAGATAAAATGCTATTCAAAACACACGCACCATCATTTTACACAAATGAGATAAAGATAATGTGAGAAAGGCTCAGCCTCCAAACTCAATCCCTTTGAGGTCCAGGGTCACAAGCTGGGGTCCTGCAAATCCAAAGTTGCTCGTCACAAGGACATCTCATCTGAGTAAATCTTTGCATCATCTAGTTCCTCTTTTATTCATTGCCTCATAAAAGCAAAGAGATGTGGGGGTTGTGGAAGAGGGAGCAGGACCAGCTGATTGAAAGATTTTTTTTTTTGTCAGTAGCTGTTATGAGAAGGTTCACTGTGCTGTATCCACACAGTTAAAATAAGGAGACTCTGAAAGCAATACATCAAATCCCAGCAACGCAGCTGCACAAGAGTTTCCTTCGCACTCTTCATACCAGGGAAAAATCCACAACTCAAATGCCTTACGCAAATGCTTTTCTTGCTGCACGTGATGGTTAAATTTGCTGTGCTTATGTGAGTCAAGTATATTCAATTAGCAGAAAAAAAAATTAAATATATTTTCATTTTCTGCTTTCTTCCATTTGTAAATTTCATTTTTCCTTGGGAAAGATTTGTGACTTGAAGCCCCAAATATTTATGGGTTAAGGCAAGAAAGCATAAGAAAGGAGGAGAAATATCAAGCCTGTACATTTACAATCACCCTTGAGATCATATACATCTGTACAATATCCCCTTCCATCATAATCATTAGTCATGTTTTTGTTTCAGTAATATATACCATTTATGGTCCTGAATTATTTTTGAATGCCCGGTTATGATAACATGCTCTACCTGCCCCGTTGACATCCCTTAAAAACTTCACCTTTATGGAAGCTTGACATTGGTTCTGACACACCATCTCTGCCCTGCAGCAGGGCAGGTGCCACTCCTGACACAGCTCCTGCCTGATTCCCCATGGCAAAACAGCAGGTGAAGTCACAGAGCCTTTGCAATACATACACATTCCTGCACAGTGTAACAGAAACCCACAGCAACCCTGGGACAGCATCAACAGTAATTCAACTTTTGTTAAATATGAAGACAGCATAATTATAGAGTGGCTGTTCCTTCCTGTCAGCATGTTTACTTAGCTGAATTTAGCTGCAGAACATAGGAAGCTGCAGAGAAGTGACCATGTTAGAGAGGTGAAGGTTATGGACTGGCATGAAGGTATTGGTAGGATGACAACCCCACTGAAATCTATGATCATCTGGTGAATGTGATGAAATGTCACCTCAGACCTGTCAGAATCTGGCCTCATGTTTAGTCAAGTCACTAAGCAAACATGACATCTCTACACCATGTCAATAAATCCTAATTGTATGAAAAGAAAATTCAAAAACTGCTCCATATTGTATTTGTTCAAGAGATTAACCTGAATTCAAATTATCTTGTTCTCCTCTCCAGATAATGCTGTGCTATCTCAAGAAATAATTACACCTACTTAACAGTACAGTATTTTAAAGAATGCCTTAAGGTATACGTATTAAAAAGCAATTCTTGGCTTCTTGGTTATACATCGGGTTTATATCGTCCTCTTCAATAAACAATTCTCCCCCCCAAACACTAAGCTTCAAACAAAGCACAGAAACCTAAAGCAGACCTTGACAGCACAGAGGCAAAATGTACTCAAGTAGACCTGAGCAACAATTGGCCATGCACATCTGTATATGCTTCCAGGTGTGTGCAGACAGCAACAAGCAGAAGAGAAAAGGGACACAGCTCCAGCCCTGGCTGTAGGGAAAGAGAGGAGCAGAAAGGAAAGGTGGCACTTTGGGTTTTACTGGCCTTCTATTTTACAAGCCTTGGCGTTTGTGGGTAAGAACAACAGGCAAGGCTGCGTGGCAAGTGTGGTCTGGGAAAGGGCTTCCTTTGTCTTCCGCTGGAAGGCAATTGACAGATAATAATTATTTATTTTAAATCTTAAAACCAAAATTTTAAAGAGAGGGACTATATCAGATGAGAGACTGAGCTAGAAACTGAAAATTACTTAGTAGAATCTTATTGTCATCAAACCCTACACAAAGGCCATTTGAATTGAAAAGCACAAAGACATTTTTAAAAGGTAGTATTAATGTGTTTCTATAAACACTAAGCTAGTTTTCAATGAAGTAATCTAATGATAGATTGCTGTAACCAATTTTGTTCTTAATATATGAATATCTTATTTGTCTAACTTTGAAATCTTCAGAGTAACATGGAAATGGTTTAGGACTCGGATATTTTTTTATTACATTAACATATTTTACTGGCATTTTTCATTCACACCGGCTGATAATTTTATAAAATATGTGTAATTCACTTCAAGTATCATGACTGCTTTGTTTTCTGAAACATAATATTTTCCTTAAGACAACTTACTTCAAACTGTTCAGGAACTGAAATTATAGTTTACCTTTCTAAACAGAAAGGACATCTGGCAAGAAACACAAAACTCCCACTCACCCAGAAACTTTCCTTGTATGTTCTAAAATAAAAACAGAAAGCCAAACTAATTTTAGGAATAGACAAGCAGTAGTTAAGCATTAAACAAACAAATTTTACAGTGGCAGGAGGGTGGGTTGTGCATCTCTTTGGTAGATATAGATATCCCTGGAATATCTAGAGATTTAATTGAATTTCAGTTTCTCTGAAAACAGTAGCTTTTATTTAGGCAGACGGGATGAGGCACTATTCTTCTCTAGATGACCTCCGCTTTCAAAGTAAAAGGGCTTAGTCCTGCTTCTGAGAGCATCAAAGCAGCATCACAACATAAAGCAGGGCATGTCACAATACAAATCTTCCTTTGTTTTATAGTGATATTGATTTTTAGATTTTTATTTTTATACAGGGGACAAAAAGAGTAACGAGACTTTATACTAACAAATATGCCTTTTCTATGAAAAAAATAATATTTTTATTGAAACTCACAAATTATTACACATTTAATTGTATTCTCCTTTTGCCCCTTAATTTTCTCATTAAGTTGTCATTTCAATGTAACTTCTTCCACCAAGTTCATCAGAAAATATTTTTGTAACTAGGAAATTAATGTTATTTTGGTAGTACTAACACTAATGGTAGTCATATAAAAAAAAAAAAACTGAAAATAAACCATTAATGGATGAAACATAAATATACTGAATTTTCAATTAAATCCAAGTACAGAAAGCCATAAATCTGATCTTCCCATACTCTGAACACCTCTATCCCCAAAAAAAGGACCACAGGTAATAGATGCAATAGAAGAAAGAGCTTAGGAAGTAAAAAGAATTAAAACAAAGAACAACACAAATGTCAGAATGAACAAAACCTGGGAAGACAACACAACAAGGAAAACCAAGTGCTACATAGGATATTAAAGAGAAAAATGATCCACGGGAGAATGGCAACTGTTACTCTGAGCTTCCTACAGCTACCTCTGCCTTTGGATATTTTTAAAAAATTTATTAACCTGACAGCAGGAAACTTTATACAGATTGCCCCCTGACAGGGTGGCAGCTTGGTATAAGCACTTGCTATCTCTTTGTTTAGCATAAGGAAATCAGGAGAGGTGTTAAGTGGTGCCATGTGCACATTTGGGCAAATCTAACTTTGCCTCCATCTGCATCACTCGCACATTTCCATGGAGAACTTGCTTAATCATGTGAAGCCCAATAGAAACATCCAGTTCTCCTTCCATCTCTTTTCTGTGTTTGCTTCCTTTTTAATGTGCAAGTGTCTGATCTATTATTAATCTCGGAACACAAACCGGCAAGGATCTCAATCAAAGAAAGTAACAGTTCTTTCAAAATTACCTGTTTACTGTCTAGTAGCCAGCTAGTCCCCTTTGAAACAGCCAGCCATTTATGTTGCTTTTAAACAAGTTCGTGTGTTGTTATTTTTATAACTTCAAAGACAGGGAGAAGAAAGATTAACTAATTAAAAATTAACTATTTGTCATTCAGTCATACCATTTACATACTAGGTTTTCATTCTTTTTTTCCTTCCCTCTCTAATGCTAGTTACTCTGTATATACAGAAAATCAGACTTCAAGCCTCATTTAAGAAAAACATAGCATACACTTATCTCAAAAATTTTAGCAAAGAAGTAATTAGAATTCCATGAGAAAAAACAGAATTCTCTTTAAGAACACAATTAACTTCCTCCATATTCAAAATACCTTTTTCTTTTTTGCTTTTTTTTAAAATAGGTTGTCCTTGTCACAATTCATACAAAGGAAGAAGAGAGTGATTTATTTCCATATCAGCAAAAGGATTTGTAAGTGGGGCTGCAATATTTGTCCTTCATCAGCAATATTGCTTTTCATCAAAGGTTAAAGGTGTAAGGCTCCAGTCTCCTCAGGGTTGGAATATATATGCTGGCACTGGTACCACCATTGCCTCTGCTACCTGCAATACCCAGGCACAGCAGGAATGCTGAGCTAAGGATGAATTTTCTATTTTACCACTACATTGTCCTTTGTGTTTAAACACTCATAACATCTTCTTAGACTTTAAGGGGCATTTACTCCCCATTCAAAAGTGCAACCCCCACTGACTACAGTAAGAACTCTGCTAAGGAGTCAGACAATAACATTATTCAGAGAAGTTATTCAAGACCCTAGCTGTTTGCAAGCACTTGTTTCAAAATTCTCATGTGAAATATAACCTTCAGAAATAGCAATCAATCACACAGCCAGATTTTTCAGATTCTTTGAAAACTTATTCGTTAACTGAGAAAGACACCGCCACATTTTTGAAAATGGACTTGCAAACCTGTATAACGTCCTGGTTCTATAAGCAAACCACCCACTAACATTCCTCATTGACACATTCTTCAAAATGAAGGAGTTCTCCTCATCCACAGATTACTTGCTTTAGTAAAGGTGTCACACATTCAAGAACTAGCAGGATCAGTCCTACGGTCCTTGCAGATGGCATGGGTAACAGTGTTTCACAAAAAAAATGTACCCACTTTGTGGGCATTCCTATATAAAATTATGTGAAGAGACAGGAATCTTTGTCTGCAAAATAAACATAGTTCAAATGTTTGCTGCATCTAAAAGAAAGCTCCCATTTTAATCTCGAGACCATTCAGGCCATGAACTTCCCCAACAGAATTATTCACTAGAGCTTTAAAATGCAACAAGAGTGACAAACACACCTTGATTTCTTTCACTATAATTACCAAAACTTATCACAGTGTTCCTGACAGGCAGACATCTCATAAGGCCTTGAAAATTTGAGGATTTAACCAAACCATCGAGAATCACCCTTAAATACACTGATGAAAGGAAAGCTTTTAGTCTGAAGGCCTTTTTTCCCCCCACAGGCTAGATACACTGCTAATGATGATAATGTGAGCTTCCTCACAGCAACCTGGCAATGACCTCTGCTCTGACCTGCAGAGACCACTGTCTCAAGAGGTAAAAGACAATTAAGCCCTTTATCCTTTGTAACTGAAATGATTCCAATGCCATAAATTCCAATCAAGGCAACCCCAATTAAAAAAAAAAAAAAAAAAGATATTGGACAACGTATATTTCCTTAAAGAACAATGCAAGGAATCTAGTAGCAAAGCACAATCATCTAAAAACAACTTCTACCCTGTTCTGCTACAGCATATAAGTGAATGCTTATATAGAAAGATACACACAGTTCTGAAACATGGATGACAGTACAGGAAAGGAAAATAAAATCCCAAAGCCAGTGAAAATAAACCTTTGTTTATGGAAATGTGTGCAGATTCATTTAACTTCCATGTCCCCGCTCCATGTTTCAAGCAAACACAGCATTATAAAAAAAGTAAAAAACTGGTTGTGAACCAAATGAAACCACAGTCTTCAGATCCAGCACAGGAAACCTAAGATTTAATTTCACTAGAACAAAACTGTGCCATCAAAAAAACCCCAGCAGAACAGAAGTCAGGTTTTTTCTGTCCTGCAATTATTAAATAGGAAACACTCGTGCTCTGCAATCGTAAGCTTGGTCTTGCACTCACTATATGCTTACAGCTTTATTATTTCAATAACTTTCATGCATGCAACTACAGGCTCAATTTAAAAGATAAATTTTATATAATACAATAAAATTACCTTAACATGCAAGTGCATTCCCAGCTTTCTTTTTACCATCACTTAATTATGTCACAAATTACCTTCAATTAAAGATGAATTAAAGAGTGGATCTAACTCCTGGAAAGCCAGCCTCAGTCCACAGGAGCTTTTAGTTTTTACCTGGGCTTTTTACTGTACAGAGAATTTTATCAACAACTTATAACTGATGTCTAACCCAACATTTGAATCTCAACTTTTACAGTATTACACAGCTAAACATGATGTATCTTTTTTCTTACTAAGATTTTTTTCAGAAAAATAGTTCAGAACTTATTCAAAACTTGTTGCAAGATACTGTGTAAAATGGAAATTAAGCTTAATTAATTTAGGATCAAATCTCAGTGTATTTATTCAAGTCATTCCACCAGGAATTTCAACAGCTAGACTCAGTTCCACTGTTTCTTAATTACATTACATGATGAAAAAAGGAGACACTGTTTCCAAAAATTTTTAAAGAGTAAATAATACACAAGATCTCTTGCAAAGCAACTTCACCTCATACTGCACCTTGAAACTGGCATTTGTGTATCTGAAACATTGTAGCTGTGCTAATTCCACACTTCAAAACTCCTGAGCTAATCTGTTCAGGATAAGGTCCTTACGAAAATCTTGCACTTCAGCAAGTATTTTTCGCCACCTTTTTACATGCTCCTTCTTTCAGTATCAAAAGTGTTTTATATGCAGATTCCAAAAGCCCACTGGTATATACTCACAGGTGATGTGTTACAGATGCAAACCCACAGACTACAGGACAGCTTTTTCTTTAAAAACAAACAAAAAACTTAAAAAAAAAAAACACCCAACCACCACCACAAGAAAGCAAGCAAGCACAACCCCTCTAATCACAGCTGTGCCTACCATTACTCACAGGTAACAACTGCACCTCTGTGACAAAATACATTCTCCTAGATGCCTGTGCACCAGTTTTAGGTGGAAGCTGCTTCAGATGGTCTGAAACTTAGCCCAGCTCATGCTAGTATTTCTGCAACCCAAGGAGCTGCAGCATTCACCTGCTTTATCACTGGTAGCAAAGCATCCGTAAGAGAAACAAAAGCGTACTGCATATCTTCCTAAGTCAAAAATAAGTATAATTAATTGTACTTCTGCCCTTTCTTCACCTGCAGCAGGGACTGTTGTTGAAGAGGTGTAATTTTTTTATGATTAATTGTGCTATCTGCTACCAAAATTAAAAATAAATACCCACTGTTTCTATGGTATGCAGTGAAATACAGAAACAAGGAAGTTTGAGAAAAGGAGGTGGATTTTAGGAACAGGTACAGGTGAGCAATGCAGGTCCTTGCAAAAATAAACTCATCCATCAAAAGAAGCTAAGCAGAGTGTGTCCAGTGAAAAAGGAAGCTCTTCCCATCTAATAACTGATATCTGTTCGTCTATACAAAAATAAGACTTGTGAAATGTTTCTAATGAGGGTCATTCACTCCAACTAAATCAGTAAGTAAAGTAATCACAAATTTTTTTCAAAAAATTTGAAAGCAGCAGTGTAGAAAAACTTTGTTCTCCATGGACCTGTCTCCTCCCCTTAAACCTTCTAAATTGCTCCTCCTTCTCCTGCTTAACAGATTTCGGTCAAGATTTCACACAGCATATGTTAAATTTTATATTGTAAAAAGAAAATTATCTCCGATCAGATGAAAGTTGGAGGAGAAAATTGTCAGTCTCTGTACCATCACATATCAGTAAGTCCACAAACAATTTCATTTTAGAGACTGCAAAGAAAGGCCCAAAGTATGCATTTGTAACATGCTATTCATAACATTAAACAAACAGAAAGATCAATAGAATAATGGTTGATATAATTTAAAAAAAAAAATTATACTTCATTACTTTTAATTACTTACTGCAAATCTGTCTTAAGGGATGGATCTGTTACATAAAGACTATTCACATTTCTTTTAAATAAATTTCCTCATTTTGAAATGTATCAAAATAGTCCCATTCCCCCCTCTTTTATGTTCTCAAAATTACTAAAATTAACTGAGAAGGACTGCTACTAAAAGATCTGTAGCATCTGTGATAATTGTAACAGAACCTTGATAAATGCTAAATAAGTTCATTCTCAGACAGCTGAACTGTTTAAGTTACTTTTGTATACTTGGGAACAATTTTTAGCAGTTTTAGAATGAGGCTGTCTTAACACCTTACACTCAGCAACAGAAACTGCACTATATATTAATTTGTAGCTTTTTTATTAGTGCTTTTAAGTACATAAATTATATTTGCAGTTCAGAAGCAATGTATTTTTGCACATTATTTCATATCCCACATGGCAAATCTAATGAAAGTGTCTGTGTATATTTCACTGTCACTGTAGAGCATCCAAATGACAATAGCAAAAAAATATCCTGCCTTTTTTTACAAGACTTGCCTGATATAAAACCAAACAGGTATTTCACCACACTCAAAAGTCCATTTTTAGTTTTGTATATACCTTGCTATATTTAGTAGACGCACCCTAAACATTTGAGCAAATAGAATATGTAAATACAGGTGAAGACATTTATACTACTCTACACAACTAATAGTGTTTTGAATTTTAGGCATCACCGTTCTTTCCTAGACGAACTAAAACAATTATTAGATGCTTTTTGTACATTCAACTGTTAATGGCAATTAAGCTTTCCATGGAAACAAAGATTACTAAGAGGGTGCTTAAAAATGGATGTGATATTCAGTCATGGTCTTTATTGTAAACCAGAAATTAAATTTTAGGATTTTTAAAAATTATTATTATTTTCCAATATTTACAATGAAGTTGTCTAGTAAAATATTTTATGCTACACCTTCTAATAAGGGGCAAATAACATTTTAATAGAAAAATTTATGTATTCTTTTGTTTAAAAAAAGCCTTGCAGCACTGTAGCTGGGATACTGAAATCTGAACACTGCTACAGATTTTCTGACAGATTATGAAATCAAAACTTGAATCTTAGAAAATGGGCTCTCATGCTCTCACCCTTAAAGCTGCATTCCCTTTAAATAACATTTTTTTCCCTTCAACTTCCACATATAGAACCATATAAAATAAGGAAATTTTCCATTCCTATTAAGGTTTGTCTCAAGTCACAAATAGAAATAATTAAAATGAACTCCTTCAGGAGAGCAGTCCCTCTAAACCCAAAATGTCACTATGTACCATACAGTGCTGCTCCAGCTCAGACATCTATCAACATCTATCATTCAAGCACGAGCCTCAACAACTCTACTCCCTTTTCTGATTAGAGATCAGAGTTGCTCAAGTTGACTTACAGTATGTCATCTGTTTGAATGACAGATGTCTGTGTTGGAGTGCCACTCCTGCTGCTTTTGATTTTGAAAGGTTACAATTATCTGGCATGGTTTAGGCTATTTAAAGTAAATAAAAATTCAAAAGCTAATTTCTGTTTTCACAGGCTTTCATTTCTAATTTAAACTCCAAAAATACCAGCTCCGTGTGCAGTACCCTTGGTAGCCTTTGTTTACTCAGTCCAGAGTGTTTTCTATGGGAATGTTTCAGCTCTCTTCACTCAGCTTTATCTCTAGCACATAAAATGGTAACTTTTCTGTTGAATCCAGCCTTAGAAAAAACTCGTAGCATATGACACACATCAACACCTAATAATAAATGTTAATGAACTGCTCACAGGTCAAGACTTCCTCTATTTTTTTTTTTTTTAAAGTTTTGTTTTTTTTTTTTACATTAGAGACCACGGATCAAAAGAAAACATAAAATGTCTGCAACTTGCATAAAACAAGTTCATTGTTGACAAAAGTTTTCAGGACTGACGCTGTCATTCTGGTAACCAGTTGCAATGGGAGCAGAGGGCTCTGTACACCTGCATGCTCCAAGATACTCCTTCATACTTAAAAGAAAACTAACCCG
>JAAWXA010000002.1:52434033-52445643 GCA_038090715.1 Florisuga fusca
AAAAAAAAAAAGAACGGGGAGGGAGACTGCTCTTCCGGACAACATGGTAGCAGTGAAATGAAATACCTAGACAGACTTACCGAAGAGCTTGCTGGGAGTGTCCTCGCTGTCATTTGATTCCACAGGCGCAAGCAGGGGCTCATTCAGCTCGTTGTCTGAAGTAGCTGCCTTGTCCTCACCTCTCAACTCTGCATTCATTTCACTCTGCAGTGACAGCAAGGGCTTACTGACTTGTCCAGCTATCATTGGATCCTAGGATGGGGGGGAAAAAAGGAGTGAGGGAAAAAAAAAAAGTGGCAGCTTTGGTGTGCGTATAGTCTCTCTTCCACTCCCTCTCTCTCACACACATACACACACTCTCTCTCTCTCTTATCTCTGGCTGCTCCTGCTGTTATTGCTGGCTGCAGTCAAGTGAAGAGCTATTACAGATCCAATGAGTTTTCCATTACTCCCCACCCTATTAAAGCTCAACTAGCATGTGAGAGATTCAGGATGCTTTGGAGAAAAACTTCTCTGCAAGCAACATAACCAACACAGCTTTAATTGTGGGATGTGCTTTTTTTTGTGTGTATGTTTTTACACCTCACCCTGCCCTTAACATAGTAAGGAAAGAAATTCCTGTGTGCTCCAACGCCACGGAAGAGGAGCGCCCTGTGAGCGCTCCATAGTGATTTAAAGAGGCATCCTCAGCTGCACAACACTAACAAAATCAAATACACAGTTTCTAGCATTCCAGCATTTATATGAGGTTACACAGCAGCAAACAGCCACTTCATTACATACATTCAACAGAGATAGAGAAATCTTCTAACTATTCCTGTCTCTGACACACTATGCTTCAAAAGTCCATAAACAAACACACAAGCACACATTTTCCTTTTGAAAATAAAACAGAGAAACCATTTCTAAAAAATAGAAAATTAGGGAAGATACTTACACAAACCCTTTGCAATTAATCTTGTGTTTGGGACATTATATCCCCTGTAAAACATTACAGACAAATACACGTATAATTTTTTTTCTTGATGATTTGGATCTATCTTCTGCTCATTGAGGACATTTGGGGGTCAGGCATTATTTCCATGCACACTCTATTATTCCGAATTCAAACTATTAGGCATAATATCATGTCAGCATGGAAACCAGAGTGAAAAAAAAACTGAAAAGAAAAAAAAGGAAAGGAACAAGTGACCTTGTTGCGCTCTCTGGCAGCTATTTATTGCAAAGTTCATGCCTAAATGGTTCTTATGCAGAGAACAGGTGACCAGCGAGCAAGTAGGTTGGTTAGCATGTTCCCTCTGTCCCGTCCTCACATTGGTCGATGTTTGCCTATGGGTTTTTTTAATGTATTCATGTCTGAAAAGTGAATTTGATATGACACATGATAATCTATGAAAATGTTAATCAATACAAATAGTTTAAGCTGTCATCAAATGCACTTCTTTAGTCAATACTCATATCTCTGAAAACAATGTCACTGTCACCAGGGCTTAATTTGCACAGCACTTAAATATTGGACTCTGTGCATCAATGCACTCCTCTTCAAATACTGTAGGTAAACACATTTTCTCCCTATTTAAGGCTGAAGCACTCAGCACGCATTTAGCTGAGCCGAATCCTCCCTTTTGAATACCTTGATAGGTCCACTGGAGGGCAAAATTAATACTTAATTGAATCTCACAGTCATCAAAATAATCAATACTTTTTTATTATTTATTCTTTACAGTCTGTTGACTGTTTCAAACCTCTGAGGGAATGGTGGAAAGGATTCATGGCTTTGAAACACTGTCATTTAACAAGGTAATTTTCGGTGGGGCATTAGGGGTTGTGAAACATATAATAAAACAAAAATGGTGGCTTATAATAGGAAGAAAGAAAAGAATTATATTTCTGCCATCGAACAAAACAGGATAAATAAAAAAGCAAGTGCGAGGGGGAGAGGGAGAAAGGAGGGGGGAGAGGGAGAGAAAGACTGGCTTTTGAAGGGTTTTATCATATCAAGAGCAGAGCTGAGCTTTCATAATGCTGACATTTCTCATCCTGACAATCCTAAACAAGTGGAAAGGATGAGATCGCAGATATCATCTTTCATCACATTCCCCAGCTTAAGAACCAACATGACAGCTTCTCTCCCCTTTACACTGTTAATTACTAAATAAAATACTGCTCTCTGTCAGCATTAGATTATTGCAGATAGCAACCACAAGCATTACTCCATTGTTTTGTTTTGCCTTTTTAAAAAAAAAAAACAAAAAACAGTGATACCTACCTTGAACTCTTCAGAAAATAAATTAGGCTTGTGTCTACATATTGTAAATATATGAAACATAATCAATTTAATCAATGTGGTCAATTCATGTTATTGTCAGGCTAAATTGCTGGTGATTTATTAACATTTCATTTACTGTATTTATTAGCCAGCAATAATCTGAACATTTCTTAGATGCTTCTAGGGAAAAAAACAGAAGTTTTTTTCTTTTGCAGATGCTATAAAAAACCCTGATGACTTGTTTTGCTTCATAATCATATTGCATTACGGACAATCTTTTGTCAAAGCAAAGATTTTGTTTGCTTGCTTTCATATGAAAAATTATTTTATTTTAGCAGATTTTGCAGGTAAAGGTGAACACAAACAGCATTGTTTTGAAGTCTGGGCTGCTGCCCTCAGTTTGAGCTGTTCAAAACTGAGTAGTTCCGTAACAAATGTGAACCAGGACAAAATTTGACTCTTCCCATCAAAGTATTTTGGGAAGGGAAGTAATCCTGTCCACAGAGCTGCACTGCTAATCTGAGGACTAACAGCAATTTAATGGAAGATGCTGAATCAGTAAGATTTAAGATTAAAGTCTCAGCTGCCAAATTTTGAAGTTGAACATGTGAAAAATGGGAGAAAGAATAATGTAGGAAATGTGACAGCACTGGAAGAAACCTCAGCCCTTAGATGTGAGTGAATTCTCAGCAACTTCAACAGGGCCAGGATTTTACCTGTTAGGTTCATCAATAATTTGGCCTCATCTGGTGTACTTTGTTCATTTCATTTCTGGTTAGCCCATCTAAGAATGATACATCTGAAAGGGATGTGTGGTAAGAATGATAAAGAGATCGAAGGGATTGGTAATGTTTACCAAACAAGTGAATAAGAACGAGCATGATCAAAGTATAGGAAGTAATAAATGTCAGGGAGAAAACAGATCAGGAACTATTAACTCTACCTCATCTGAAGAAAAAAGGGGCCTCCACTGGAATGGAAAAGTCATAAATCTAATACTAATAAAAGATACTTCTCCAAACAGAAAGCAGTGAAAATCTGTGGAACTCATTGCTGCTAGATATCACTGACATCTGCACCACAATGAGCAACAACGTAGTTGCTCACATAACTGAGCAGACTCCTAACAGTAAATTTAAAGCAGCTTCGCAAAAACAAAGACTGTAGAAAAATGAAATAATAGAAAGTGCTGCCCCCACCCCCTCAGATGATACCAGAACCTGTTCGTAACCCCCAGGGTAGCTCTTTCTGTCATGTGGTGAATGAATGACAACTTTCTCTGTAAGCAGACAGATTAGGTACTGTCCAAAATTCTAGTCTACATGAAGACTTAATAAATCACCTAAATGGTGAGTTGAGGTAAAGTTTGTTTCCTTCAAAAATACACTTTTAAAAAATGTCTCCAGGCTTTCAGTTTCTTTCCATATTTATAGCCATTTCTCTTCTGGGGTGGATTATGGGTGATTAAAAACTATTAATTTTACAAAAAGGGTAATAAATTCTAATTTCTGCGCTCAGCAAGTGGCCTAGTCTGTAAACTCCCTCAGGAATCAGAGGGGTTGTTCCTGTATTTCCCAGTGGCATGACTGAAAAAAAAAAACCTCTGGAATAGCTGCTATGCCAGCTGCAGGCCCAGCAGCCTCTCCTCCTCCACCCACCTACAAAGTCCAGCCCAGAGAAGATCCATGGTATTAGAGAGGATGCATCAAGGCAAAGCATCGTGTCTGTGACTCTCTTTTGCAGACAGCATCAACAGCAGCTGTTCCTCCTGCTCTGGATGGCTATGGGCTTGACACTCAGCATTTGCTTTTGGGGAAGGTTTTAAAAGTCAGATTATCCATTGCACTGTAACACAGGGTCTTCCACTGACCCACAGCCACGTAAAAGTTTTAGGATTTCAATACAACATTTAAAAAAGTCTAAGAATGCATAAAAACTGGCAAGATGAAATTTTGATGCTTTAAGTAAGAGGCAAGAGTACATAAAAGGGATCTAATGCTTCAGAATTTCAGATGGCATAATCACAAGAACAAAGTTATAATCCCTTTATTCAAAATACCCGTGTAAGACCACACATATAGTGACAAATTTTACATTCATCTCTTCCAGATACTCATATACCTTGTTATGTATTTCTTGTCCAACTATCACTACTACTTCCAGACTTGCCTGTTTTCTGTGAGATTTCACTGACAGTTTTGTGCAGCAAGTGGTCCTCCCTGCTGTGTGTCTCCCTTAAGGGCTGCTTATACTTCCTGTAATTCAGCTGCAATACCTGTGCTACACCTCTGTTCAGCTCTATGCCTCCCCTCCGATTTAAACAAGCTATTGGGCTTAATCTAAAAGTAAAAACAACGTGGATTTGCAAAGGCAAATTACAGCCAAAACCTTTTTCTTGTCTGCAGCACTGTACAAAGTACAGGAGACCATTTATCATTGTGTTTAAAAGCTTTGCCTCTCCACTTTAAGGGTAAAGGTGCGGTTTCTAAGCAAAACTATTTAGTAATCAAAGACAGAAAACTATATGGGGTTTGCGTGAAATATGCCTTAGGCAGAAGTTTAAAGTGTGAACACAAACTACTTTTATCCTTAATACAAAGGACTTGGGTGATGATAGAGCTTTATCAAGGCTTCATGCACTGGTTCAGCCACTGGATGAAATTTTGTACTTCCTGCACCAAAAATATTGTTCTGAATTTAATTATGTTAATTAGGAGAGAAATTAAGATCCTTTGGTTTGCTCTTTATTTTGCCTTGAGTTTGGAATTACTTTGCACAGACTATTTATCTGTTCTATAACTACTTGAAAATAATTTTCTGATGTTTTTCAGAGTATGAAATAAATCCTCCCCTCCCTCTCAGATTCTGATCTTGAACAGACTTCTGCTTGACACAAATACAATGCATGTTTGAGCAAACACTCCAATTACACTACCAATAAACATAAAATTTACGCTGCTTATACATTATTCTAGCACCAAACAAGTACTCAAACTGTAGCTTTTAAAAATATTTAATCAAGTCAGAACATCATCAAAACTTTGGAAAAAATCTTCTAAGACACAGCTTATAGTTTCAGAGTGAGGAATACATTAGAAAGACTCTGCTGAGGAGAAAGGATTGGATTTATTTTGTGCCAAGTACCTGTGGAATTTAGGATTACATTCTTCCTATGAACTAGTCCTTCCTTCATCAGATTGCTCCTAGAGATATTAATTTTTTTCTATAAATAAATAATATCCAGGGGCAGCCTGAAATTGATTATTCTTTAACACTGTTGTATCAGCTGTTCCTATTATGCTGGTGTTTCCATCCCAATCTATACGCTTTATGCAAACTACTCTGAATCAACCTTTTGTCCCCTGGTAGCCTCTTGACCATTGCTACTCTTTGGCTGACATTTCCCTGGAAAAAGTTACAGAGAAAAATCTCATTTTCTTCACAGCTATCAGTACCACCATCCTTAGATGGATGTTTCTATAAGCAAAACAAACAAGACTTCTGATGTATGATCATTGATCTCCCTTCACTACTTTCATCTTGTACTTCTATTTACTTCATTACATACTTATATTACCTATATTACTCATATTTAATTTACTAAAATCTTCAGTATTGCCTCTCCTTCCTCTTAAAGCAAAAAGCTGATATAACCCCAGCTCTTTTCACTCAATAGGAATATTATCACTCAAAACAGTCTCTGCTTTTCTTCAGCTACAATGGTATTTATTCTCCTCATGAAAATCTGTAACAGAAAAAGAGCTCTTTTCTTCTCCCTTTTCTCAATACTGGTGTGACTTTGGACTTGGTATTTTTCCACTGATACTCATCTTCACAGCCAGTGTGCAGGTTGCAGTTAAAAGGGAGCATTTTCTAATTAAAACTAACATATCTAACTAACTATTGCCTAATTATACCCAAGTTATTAATAGTACTGAACTTGAACAATTTAACTTGGACAGTCAGAGAGACTATTGCTGCCCATAGTGATTTCTTTCATTTAAATATTCTTCTCAGGTTAGTCAGTAATGCCAGGATGGTCTCCTTAATATATTTACTTAATTTTAATTCCTGTCAGAAATTGGAATGGTTGGTGCTGGTTACTATAACAGAGTTTCTGACAGGAAAAGGGGTTTTTTCAGAATCTCACTGAGATTTTAATTGTAGCTTTAGAAATCATAAAATGGAAATAAAATCTTTTAAAAAAAATAAATGTTACGTGGCAATGTCCCTTGAATTGCTGCGTCTTGAGATCTAGATGTTACATGTTTTCAAATCATTAAAAACCTCATTATTAACCATAATTTTGCCCCTACTGAACTATGTTGCCTAATGAAAATGTTTCACTATTTCTTACATCTATTGAAAGCAAGCTGAAAGGTTCACAAAAGGCATCCTAGTCAACTTGCTGGTCAGATTTCTCTGCAACATGCTGACTAGAAGCTGCAGGATGGGAACATGCACACAGCAGCTCTATGGTGATAAATGGCTAGGACACCATTTATATTACAATCAATTTTGGTTTATTGCTCTAAATGTGCCCCAGCAGTCATGCTGCATGCTTCAAATGGGAAAGAAAGGCAAAGGTTTTTGGTTTCACCACAAAAAAAAAACCAACCCAAAACATGTGGAACAACTCTACTTACTGCAAAACATGTAATTGTTTGAGCTTTCTACCACCTACAGGGTGAAGCTATATATGTTTCCTCCATTAATTAGGATGACAGGAGCAGTAACTTTGGCCTCTGCCTGATTACAATTTAAATTTAAATTACATTCTGGCTTACTGGAAAGGAGCTTGTTCACCTGTGGGTATGTAGCAGAAGTTTGTATGCATATGGAGATCAAGAGCCAGAGAAGTACTATTCTGGGAAGCTAACACGCTCCTCAAAACACATGATAGATAATAGTGCACAGTCACCAGGAGAAAGAACAAGTCTTGAGAGAGGTGAAAGAAAGCAGCCTTCTTCTAGTTAAAGATTCTTGCTTTGCACACAAAGGCTGACCCTGTTTTTGAGAGACCAGAAGATCATGACAGGACAAAGGCAGAAGAGGCAGTAACATTTTTACAAGGATCGAACTGGTAGAATAAGATTTCAAGAGACTTTCTCACTCATTTCATAGAAACTTTTAGGTTGAAAAAGACTTTTCCAAAGAAATTTCCTACTCTTCTGCCATCTGGTCTCCCAAAAGAAGCAGATGACGTAGGAAAGCCTTTTTCTTTGCCTACAAGAATGCAAAGGTGAGGGACTTGTTAGGATGTCAGGTAGTGACAGGACTCTGGGGGAAATGGATTCAATCTAGAGGAGGGCAGATTTAGATTGGAAGTTAGGAAGAAGTTCTTCACCATGAGGGTGGTGAGACACTGGAACAGGTTTGCCCAGAAAGGTGGTGGAAGCCCCATCCCTGGAATTTTTTAAGGCCAGGCTGGACAGGGCTCTGAGCAACCTGATCTAGTGGGAGGTGTCCCTGCCCACGGCAGTGGAGTTGGATCTAAATGACCTTAAAGGTCCCTTCCAACCCTGAAAATTCTGTGATTCTATAGAAGCAACTAAATCTGAAACTAGAAGGTAGTTCTTATCAGGAGTAAGACCTTGACACATTTTCTTCATAGGAGTGGTGGATAATTCCCACTGTTCTCTGAGTCTTATTCTGTAGGAACCAAATTAAACCTAAGAAACCATACAGATAGCTACAAGCCTGTAAGAATAACTGGGATTTTATATAACATGTATACTGTAGGGCCGACTTACAAAAAAACTTTAAAAAATTTCCATCATGAAAAGGAAGACATCCTCTTTCATTAAGAGAAATAAAAATTTAAACATTTCTATAGAGGTATTCATCACTCTTAATATACCATTCACTCTTAAAAATACTATTCTCCCTTAATGCAATAAACACCTATTGTAGCTGTCTACATGACATTTATTATGAAAACAGAAATTTCTCATTCACCCTAAAAACTATTTCACATTTAGTGTTCACGCTGACCACCTAGAGGACACACAAACCTGTTACCAAATCATTGCACTACCTTCACATGAACCTGCCAGTTCTGTAACATGCCTCTTAATTTTAATATTTTCATAACTTCTATTCTGAAGGGGCCTTAAGTACAAGGCTTTCCAGATGATCATGCTACCTATGTTAAAAGATCCTTCTACAACAGAGAGCATGCCCTTATCAGCAAAATCCTTCTTTTCTTCATGCGGAGGCAGAGGACATAAAAGAACTAAGAAATGCAATAAAGTACTCTATGGGATACTATGAATTAGTCTTTCCTAGGTGAAAGATTGCTCAGCATGATTTCCACCACAAAGGATTGAAATTATATTAATTTGGCCCACATATAATTTAAATATTTAAAATAATTTAAATAATTTAAAAGTATACTGTTTTTCTGTATTTTGTCAGTCTTTGTCTATACCATGCACACGCTAGAAATTACTTTGGGGGAGGAAATATCAGAGACATAATTAAGTTAAAATTGCTTTCTTTTCGAAAATAGCACATCCAGAACCATTCCAAAACCAAACTTAGAATATTTTTGAATGTTGATCATGTGTGAGTAACTTGACCATGCAGCATAGAAGAGACTCTCAGCAATTAAGCGAGACACTCTTCTTGTTTTAGTTAAACAAAAACTTGATTTTACATAACACGTTAGGATTTGCAAGTTGTAAAACAAAGAAACCATTAACTTAAATTTTTGAAAACCAGACCGAGACCGGTTAAACTGGCAACCTAGGACTTCGACTGTATGAGTAAAGTTTGTTCCAAAGACACGTGAAATGACACCGTCTAAATATGTGTTGAGATGGGGACATATCAGTGTTACTGCAATCAAGTAACCTTTTCTAGTAAAAACTTCTTTTGCTGAAGAAGTTAAGTAGTTCCAATCTTATTCCAGTTTCATCCAACACTTGGTTGAATGCAATTTTTTAAAAGTTACAATTTATAATGCAATGCACAGTCATAACATAGACCATTTTAGAAACTGGGTATATATTTTTTCTGAACCTTTCAAAATCCTTTATTAAAAAGGGTATATTAAAAAAAACCACACCAGGAAAGTCAAGATTTCACCAGAATATGACAATTAAAAATTGCTGGAAAATCTTTGTTTTGATACAAAATTGTTCTTTGTTATTTTGAAGCAAATGAGTAGGTCTGCTTTGAATTCTTCTTCCTAAAGAGGACTGAAGACTTCCAAAATCTGAATCCAAATTCAAGACAGCTCAGCCTTGATTTTATATATTATGTGATTAACAACATTGTCAGTTCTTATGGGTACCTTCCATGGTGCTTGCCTTAATACAGCATGCTTGAATTCTAGTGACAAGTACGGGAAATCACTTCTGTCGTGGCATTTCTACTGATACCATACCTTCTAGGAGAGGGCCCTCAGGTTTCCTTTTATCTACTCTATACATAGAACAAAATAGCAATAATACCCATCTATTAGAGAAACTGAAAGCTTCATCTGTACTGAGCCTCACAGACTCAAATGTTCTTTTCCTTTTCCAGATAATAGGAGATGCACTGCCACAAAATGTGCAGCTCCCAGGTTAAGTGTAAGAATCCTAGTTAGTTTTCCCATGGTTCTCCTACACTGAATTCATCTGACAGCAAAACCTTTTCTTATAGATGCTAAACATACTTAATAATGCCACAAATACTGCAGATCAAAGTTATGGCTCTNTGCACACGCTAGAAATTACTTTGGGGGAGGAAATATCAGAGACATAATTAAGTTAAAATTGCTTTCTTTTCGAAAATAGCACATCCAGAACCATTCCAAAACCAAATTTAGAATATTTTTGAATGTTGATCATGTGTGAGTAACTTGACCATGCAGCATAGAAGAGACTCTCAGCAATTAAGCGAGACACTCTTCTTGTTTTAGTTAAACAAAAACTTGATTTTACATAACACGTTAGGATTTGCAAGTTGTAAAACAAAGAAACCATTAACTTAAATTTTTGAAAACCAGACCACGGGTTAAACGGCAACCTAACTCAACAGCAAATTGAATTACTTGCATTTGATCTAGGAAAACTCAAATCGAGACCTGTCTATAGCTGGCCGTGGACTTGGCTGTATGAGTAAAGTTTATTCCAGAAATTCCAAAGACACTTGAAATGACACCTGCTAAATTTGTGTTGAAATGGAGACGTATCAGTGTTACTGCAATGAAGTAACCTTTTCTAGTAAAAACTTCTTTTGCTGAAGGATTTTTTTAAGTAGTTCTAATCTTATTCCAGTTTCATCCAACACTTGGTTGAATGTAATTTTTGAAAAGTTACAATCTATAACGCAATGCACAGTCACAACATAGACCATTTTAGAAATTGGGTATATATTTTTTCTGAACCTTTCAAAATCCTTTATTAAAACAGGTATATTAAAAAAAAACCACACCAGGAAAGTTAAGATTTCACCAGAATATGACAATTAAAAATTGCTGGAAAATCTTTGTTTTGATACAAAATTGTTCTTTGTTATTTTGAAGCAAATGAGTAGGTCTGCTTTGAATTCTTCTTCCTAAAGAGGACAGAAGACTTCTAAAATCTGAATCCAAATTCAGGACAGCTCAGCCTTGATTTTATATATTAGGTGATCAACAACATTGTCAGTTCTTATGGGTGCCTTCCATGGTGCTTGCCTTAATAAAGCATGCTTGAATTCTAGTGACAAGTATGGGAAATCACTTCTGTCGTGGCATTTCTACTGATACCATACCTTCTAGGAGACGGCCCTCAGGTTTCCTTTTATCTACTCTATACATAGAACAAAATAGCAATAATACCCATCTATTAGAGAAACTGAAAGCTTCATCTGTACTGAGCCTCACAGACTCAAATGTTCTTTTCCTTTTCCAGATAATAGAAGATGCACATGGTTCTCCTACACTGAATTCATCTGACAGCAAAACCTTTTCTTATAGATGCTAAACATACTTAATAATGCCACAAATACTGCAGATCAAAGTTATGGCTCTTATATTTTCCAAGCCTTTCCCATTGATAAATGAGTGCATTTTTTAAAAAATCATTAGAAATGATCCTTAGGGTTACTTGTCTTCATATCAGGTCTTCATCAACATCTCAGTACCACATCTTTCTTTTCACATCATTTGATGTTTCACATTTTCTTATGTTAACTTCTAATTAAAGGTATTCCAGGTTCAACATGCCTGTAACTATCACACAGCTTCAGATTTCTAAGGAAGTTTTCATGAGAACTTGGTTTTCNATTTATTTATAGAAAAAAATTAATATCTCTAGGAGCAATCTGATGAAGGAAGGACTAGTTCATAGGAAGAATGTAATCCTAAA